>JBDFRD010118596.1:0-12998 GCA_039654405.1 Bullina lineata
TGAAAATATTTTGATCTGTGTACAGATGAGAAAATAAATGAAATTGAAGATTTTACTTTTCTTCTGCTTTATATTGGTTTATTTATGTAGATCTAGTGATTGTTTCGTAGAGCCATATTTTCTTAAGGTGAAATGCAATGAGTATTGATTTCTTTTCACTGTTAAATTGATCAATAAATACGTGGATGCAGTTTGTAGCACAGACTCTCTTGTCTGTTTCAAAATGTTGGACAATACATGCTCTACCGTGAAGATGCAATGCAGTTTTGATTTGTACATTTGCAATTAGATTTAGTCTGTGCATTCATACAATATTCATATATATACATACTAAATGACATGCACTTGAGCAAATTTTCAGACTGTTTTTTTCTGTTGACGAAGTTGTTTGCCTTTCTTCTGTTGGGTTTGTTTTTTTTTGTTTTTTTTAAATCAGGTTTTGTTTTTTGTAAACCCTTTTGCCCAGTCGTTTTGCACTGAATCTGCCATCTATTTTTTCTATTGTTTCTATTGCATGCATCTCTCTCTGCTCAACTGTTGCTCAGCTTTGCTAATTACACAATTTGTCTTTCCGTGCACAGTGTGTTCCTCATTGGCTTTTGGGGAGGGGGAGGGGGAGATGAAGGGGTGGGGGTGGGGGGCAGGCAGGAATGATGGGAAGGGCCATCCAAGGAAGGTTAACTTCCCCTCCGTTGACCGACGCGAGTGACCAACTTGATTTTGTGTCATACTCTCTCAGTGTGCAAGAGTTTACAAAACCGTTGATAAAGAAAATTCCTCCCCTACACGGAGTCGGAGTAAATTCCGAGCCTAACCCAGCGTGTTATGATTTGTATATGTACAGTTTGACCTTGACTTCACTGTGTGTTGTTGCCATAAATGCTTTTCTACATTTACAATGATTTTGCCTAAATGTTTTATTGCTCATGTGCCGTACAATTCTTTGTCTTATTAACCTTTTTTTTTGTTCTGAATTAAGAGCGAACTGAGAACTGCAAATGTGTGCGATTGCAAGACTGATTTTTTGCTTTTCTTTTTATATCCTGACCTGTAGCCATTTTCAGTGAAATGCTAGATATATATAATATGTATAAACACACTTTTCTTTTCGCAAGTAGAGTCACTAACCCCTGTAGTTTTTGTATTGAAAAGTCAAACGTGTATTTATGTGTACGTTGTTGTTTTTCGAGATGGACTGTGAATTGCTGACCTTGTAAATGTGATTAGCTGAAGCAGTTATGTCCCTTGTGCTGTTGGTGAACTGTCAATGACTTTTCTCCCCATGGAAGTGAATCGAAAGTATTGTGTGAGTCACCTTTCCTGTGTGAACCAGACATTCGAAGAAACAGGTGTTTAGACATTTCCAAGAAAAGGAGAATTTCTAAGAAATGGAGAGCCCAGATATGACGTGTTTATTGTTGACTCCTGAGCTGGTCTCCTTAATGTTTCACCAAGAAGCTATATATTTATAAATATGTGTACCATGTATTATGAACCGTACGGCTATTCCGAGAACCGTATGGCTCTTCTGAGAAATGTTGCTGATGGTTTTTACAGTCAAATACGAATGCTTGTCTGATGTTTGGTGCTTTCTAATGAGCTATTTTTATCAAAGATGGTCATGTTGTTTTGTGCCAATGGTATTAACGCCCATGTCTTGGTCTATGTATTTGATTTTGTTTATAGAGGGAACAATTTATGTAAAGAACCTTGAATTTTTGTAACGAGATTCCCCCGTGTAATGGTGGGACATTGTAAATTACGAGGGTACTTTTTCGTCGTTATTTCGGTTTCAAAATGTTGTGATGTCATGTCTTGAAAATTGTCACGTGAATTCATAAGACGGAGACTATGATATTCAATCACGGAGTCCTGAACATGTGATATGTGTCGTCAAAGCAGGGTCATTTCGTCAACTTTTTTTGTTTTACACAGTTGCTATCATCCCCTTACTAAGACCTGCATTCTTGGATCTGTCCAAAGATGAAGTTTTAAAGCACGTCACACTATCTACAGGTTTATTTGAATTTATAAATGATGAGAAGTTCATGATGTGCATCGGACAAAGAATCTTTCTTCACCTTCAGTCTTGCTCTTTAAGATTGGTCTCTATTTAATTTTTTTTTAATTAAAATAAAAACGCCCCGCAAAATCTTGTATATTATTCTTAGTGATACCTCTGAGCTGGTCTCTTCTCACTGCATTAATTAAACAAAATAGTGATATCTGATATATATATATATATTTATATACTGTATTTTCAATATATGGACAGTTTCCTGTTATTTCAAACAGGCCTTTTCAAAAATGGCATACCTTGGTCTGTACTGAATAAAAATACAACGCTTCCCATTTTAAATTGAAGACAGTTGTCCACGTATAGAGCAAAGCCTGCTCTGTCTTGATTCTGACCATTCAGTCCACAGTCAGATTGATGTAAAAAAAAGACTAGCAGTCAATTTAAGATCTGAAGTCTATCCTAACAGTTATAGTGGTCTGTCAGAGTCAGTGAAGTTTTTCTGCATTGAGACGTGTGGGCAGTTTTAGAATGGAGCCTACTGACTATGTGTGGCATGTGCGGAGAGAATTTCAGCCATTACAGATGTTATCCGTTGAATAACCTCGTTGTTTTGCATGAATCCTGATCTTTGTATAGTGTGCAGTAGAAGAAACTGTGATATGGAAGATAACGAAATCTGTTCAAGTTTCAATTCAGTTTAAAACAGAAAAGTAAATGGTATATTTTTTCAAAGTCCTGATATATATTTTATAACCAAAACAATATTGTTTTCCCATCCCCCTCCCAATCATTCTCCACACACCCCGAATAATTATTCTATTTTTGTGATATGCTAAGATGAGTATTTATTAACATTGAGTGTTGTTGAAATTGTGATAGCTTAGGCGATGTCTTCCGTTCCCGTCTGTAATAATTCCTTGGAAGGGGAAGTAATTCTTGGGATGTGAAGTATCCTCGACACGTGAAGTAATTGTAGCTGTCTTCACTGTGCATGTAGGTTCCTTCAAAAGTGAAGAAGTCCTTGTAAATACAGCGGTAGAGCCAGTCTAGAGATGGCTAAATGTTGAGAATGTAGGGCTCCAGAATCCGGATGGCAACTATGTTGTGTCCTTGGGAAAGACACTTTACATCATTTTTTCTCTCCTCTACCCAGGTGCGAATTGGTTACCTGCTTATTCTGCTGGGGAAGTAAATCTATGATAGATTTGTGTCCTGTCTAGCAGATGAAGTAAAAATAATTTGTTCCGCTTCGTGCTACGGAAACCGGGATAAGCTCTGCTCTTTTTGGTTTCATGGTTCTTGAGGCAACTTTACTTACTTAGAGCTTGCCTGGAATTATTACTAAGAGTAGTTAGTGTGACTGCTGGTTGGGTTCTTGTAAATTTCAATATTCTTTTTCGGACAATCCATTTTCTATGGATGTTTACGGCTTGTTCAGAGATCTCCGTTTAATTACATCTAGCCAGCTTTGCGGCTTGTATTTCATTGCCTGTTGTGTTTCCCATCGAGCTAACAAAGGCAAAGTTCACTAGACATTTTTGGTGTCCAGATTTAGTCGAATCGAGGAGTTTTAGAAGCAGTGCTATTTTCGTGCTTGTTGTTTAAACTTTCTGTTGCTTTGAATTCAAATTTTTAGCATTTATTGCGTATTTCTATACTTGGAGCCAAATCGGGTATAACCATTGTACATTAGGTTACCGGGTATACTCTTTTGCAGAGCGTATTTTTAAAGATTGCTACATACAAAAATCTCTAGCTGTGGGAAAAGCTTAAATAGGATTTAAAATTTTTGTCGACAAAGACCATAAGATGATGGGTTAATCATTTTTTTCTATAAAAATGAATTTGACCCTTGGCCAACTGTGCACTGATTCCACTTTTGTTTTTTAGCTGTTCATCAGTTCATATCATTTTTGTGTCCAGATTTTTGTGCTGAAAATAGCAGAACTAGTAACCACTGCCTCAATGCAAAAAAAAAGAGCAAATGAATGAGCATTACCTTGTGTGTATCTTCCATTTTACTTCGGAACTGCCCTTTCTGTATTTCTGTTCTCTAACTCCTTCAGCAAAATTTTGTGTCTCCCTTTCATTGCGTGGTATTTGAACTGATATTTTTCTTTGATGTTGTCTTGAAGCAACACTGGATAGTTGTTGGGTGGTGCACCTTTTTCTCTCTTTGTTTTTGAATTATTTTTGTTAAGTTTGTGAGAGGATATTGACTTGGTTTTATGACTAATTTTCCTGTTCTGAACAAAGCTACTGATAGTTCAGTAGCTACCTCGACTTGTTTTGCTCCATGTGATTCTTTCGCTGCATATATTTACTTTTTTTTTCTTTATGCATCTGCATTTGCATTTTCACACAACAATGATCTGTTTCTCGCCTTTGTTACATATAAACCCTAGAATCTTCAGATGCAGACCTGATCCCCCAAACTGTCCTGTTCAACACTGCATACTGCAGCTGATTTCCTGTTGTGTGAATTTTTCTTTGAAGGTTTTTACTCTCTTTTCTTGATGCTCATCTACGCTTGTTTTGTTACATCCTTTCGTTATATCCTTTTGTTATATTTCATTCATATGTTGTTCAAATTTGGGAGTTGTTCTAAATTTGACTGGCTTGATTCATTTCTGTTAGTTTTGTTTCGTGTTGTTTTTAGTTTTTATCTTTTACTTTCTTATGTCAAGTAATGTTAGATCACAGCCTGTTTTTGTAGACATTTTTTTTAATAACTTACTATTGGATTGGTCAAGTTAAATCAGTAAAGTGAATGAAATGAAAGATAGAGATAGGACTGACCAAGAAAAAAATTATTTTCTTGTCTTTGCTTTTTTTTTTTAAACTGAACTATAACAACATAAAGAAAAAAGAATAACCAAACCAGCAACATTACCATTAACATTACCAACATTACCAGCAATATTACCACTAACATTACCAGCACATAACAGCAACATTACCACCAGCATTACCAGAGACAAGGTTGAATCAAAATGACAGCTATATGATACAACTTCATTCAAAGGTGCCTATGGAGTTCCCTCTTTTCAATACCTAGACCTAGCCTTGGTTGTAGTTACTATGAGGATACATAACCACTTATAACTGTGAGAGAGGAAAGATATTACATGTAATTAACTTTGACACTTTGATGAATGGAAACGTCTTTGAAAAATCCTGGATGCTGTTCACTTCCTTACTTGAATTTGAATCAAATTTGAAAGAAAATTTTTTCTTGTGATTTTTTTTTCTTTTTAATCTCATTTATTCTCATTTTTTTTTCATGACAGGCATATTATAAAATCACAGTGTGAATTCATGCTTCAGTTTAGTCTAAAGTTTAAAGTCAAGCCAGCTTTCCTTTACTTGACTTAGTCCTCTTGGCTGCTTGTTGAGCACAGGGCCACTTTCCTTAACTATTTGGGTTTATTATTTTAACTGTTGACTCATAGATCCGATAATGACTTGTATTTGTATTTGTAAAAAAAGTATAGGCCTACTTTTTAAAGACTTTTTAAAGTGTAAAGTAGTAGCAAAAACATTGATAGAATTTTTGACACAAAATATCAAACTCCTAATGAAACAAGGCAATAACATAAGTAAGACAATAAACTTGTAACATGAAAGAGTCAAACTGCTCTAGTAATATTCAGGATGGTATATTCTCATATTCACACATAAAACAGGTAAAACATAACAACATAATACGTCTGTCAATGAGTAGGCTATAGTTAAGTTTATTTTTTGCCCACCCTAATTTTTTTTTGTCAGTGAGTAGGCTATAGTTAATGAAGTTTATTTTTTGCCCACCCTAATTTTTTTTTTTTAATAAACATTCATTTTTATTGTTATTGTAATTTGTCTTATATCATGTTTGATTCGTTGCAATGGGTATCATATCTTTTGAATATCTCAGTTCTGTTCAATTTGACACCACTCTCAGGCATTCAGATCATGCAAGGCAGTCTGTGACTGGCGGTGATGCCGTGCTCCCTTAATGTGACCACTGCCACACACGGGAGATATACATTCACAATTTTTTGGTTGTTGATGTTATTGGTTGTTTCTGTTTTTGACTTCATTTTGATGCTTTACTTGTGTCTGTCAAAGTCGAGACACAATTGATCATTCCATGCCATATAAATATTTTGTTTGCTTGTAGTTGAGATACAAGGTCATTCTTGAGATAAAGAAAGTGGGTTTTTTTGTTGTTTGTTTTGGTTTGTTTTTGTGTGTTTAAACTAACTAAAAGAGGATTCAGGAACGATGGTGGTGGATTGGGAAGGAGAAGTGCACATTGGATCTCAAAATAGATGCTACGTTTGTCATTTGCAGCATACTTTGCTGATCTGTCTCACTTTTATGATTGAGATTGTCGTGTGAAGAGGGTCTTAGAATCTATAGCAGGACCCAGGCTCAAATGATTCTGTCTGATTCTTTTCTTTAACCCTTTCACTGCCAAATTCACCGATTGACGAAAAGCAATATTTCTGGCTAATTTCAACATTAATGATGTTACTTTGATGGATCCTAATTTCAGTCTTTAATTTTACTTAACGCATCACCCACTTCTCTTACACACTAAAATGAAAAAAAAAATCTGAAATTTAAGTTTTTTCAAATCAGTTCTTCTCACCATTTCATTAAAAAAGCGTACCTTTTTTTTTTTTTTTTTTTTTTGTGCGAGGATTCACGACATACATCTGGCAGTGAAAGGGTTAACTCATGCAACCCAGTCGACAGTCTCTTCAGGTATCTTTTAAACATTAAATACGACTTTGAAATGTAGTGTGCAGGGATTATTTATCTTAATCATAACACATTATGAGAACTTTTCTTACTCTTGAGTGGGTAGAGAATTTTGAATGTAATGTTGACTTCTTTGGGTTTTTTTAATGTCAGTTTTCTGATCCTGGAAGCTGACGGGTCTGATATTGCCGACGTGGAATGTAATGTGAAGGTTTTAAGCAAGTTTTATGAGAAAACTTCTTCCTACTCGAAAAGGTAATGGTGCTTTGGAATGCGTCACATAGATTTTGTCTGCATTAGCAGGTAGGGGAGAATTTCTTCTACTGTGAAGCATAATGAAAGCTGGAAAATGGATTGCTCTGATTTTACAAAGAAGTGAAAAGTAAAATAGAGATTTAATAGTTATTGTCAGTCATTGCCCAAATGAACTGATCCTGAAGAATTCAAAGTGGATAATACAAATTTTTCAGTTTCTCTGCAGATTTCATCCACTATAATTTATTGATTCTGAAGAAATGGAGGAACGGACAGAAAATAATTTTGTATGAAACTTATTTTATCTTTAACTCAGGCTGAACTCGTTGAAAGCTTTTGAACTTAGTTGAAGTCTGTGAGCGCTTTGAGCTTAGTGTTGAAAGTCAGCTGGTGTTTTGAGCGTAGGAAGTCTGTGTCTGTTAATGAACCGTAGAGTAGTCAGTAGCTGTAGATCTGCTTTTGTGTCACACGTTTCCAAGTGTTTGTTTGCTCCATAAACATGGCCGCAAGATGACAATGAAATTGTTGAGAAATCAAAACGCCTGCAAACTAGTGTAGAATATTTTTTTCTACCTGGGCTGTGTATTTAGTCAAGGTCAACATGAGTGAAGATTATTTTTGTCAGTACGGTTAAAAAGTTATGATGTTTTATCCACGAATATTGTTTGTCAGAACGGACCATAAATATTATATATCTATATGTTATCTGCAAAGTTGTTTATGATAATTTATTTCTGAAACCTTTGAAACAAATGAACTGTGATTATGTTTTAGTTTTTATGTTAACAGATGTGTAGGTGGATGAACACACCAGCGTAATACTTTCTTTTAGTTAAATTTCATTCTTGTGAAAGCATTTCTATATATATATATATTATATATTATGCATTTCCGTTTGGACGTTTCATAGAAACATAGAAACATAGAAATGATCTTTTATTTTTAAATGTTTTGTTTCGTTTCATCCTGCAATGTGATTTGCTTTTATGCACTTTTTTGAAGACTCTCATGATGTGTCATTGGAAAATATATATGCACAACTTTGCTGTATAGCAATGCGCGTGCCTCAAACCTTCTATTCTTTATATAATTGGGTGACTGTGTGAATTCTTGGTGTTGTGCATACATTTGGCGTGTTGCGATGGATTATGTTGTGATTCCTTCCTGACTTCTCGATCATGTACATAATACTGTATTCGTGTTTTGCTGTGGTTTTATTTTTTCTTTTGTGGACTTTTTTTAACAGCGTGATGCCGGTCTTGTTTGAGCTAACATTCTGGCTTTGTGGATCTAAAGCTGTTCTGCTGTGATGGTCTTAGATTTGTAAAAGCTGTAGCTTTGTGATGGCTATAGTTGTGTAATAGCTACAACGAGATGGCTATAGCTTTGTGATGGCTATAGTTGTGTAATAGCTACAACGAGATGGCTATAGCTTTGTGATGGCCATAGCTGTGTAATAGCTGCAACGAGATGGCTATAACTTTGTGATGACAAGACCTTTGTGTCAACTGTAGCTTTGTGATGGCTATAGCTTTGTGAAAGCTGTGTGATGCCAAGAGCTTTGTGTCGAATTTAGCTTTGTGATAGCCATAGCTGTGTAAAAGCTGTAGCTTTGTAATAGCTGTGATGAGATGGCTGAAGCTTTGTACCAGCTGTAGATTTGTCCTGGCTGTAGTATGGCAATGGCTGTAGTATGGCAATGGCTGTTGTATGACAATGGCTGTTGTATGACAATGGCTGTTGTATGGCAATGGCTGTTGCTTTGAGAGAACTGTGGCTTCCTGGAGGGTCTGGCTTTATACAAGCTGTTGGTACAGGGAGTTCATACAAAAGTCTGGAGTTTCAGAGGCTTTGATAGTTTTCCAACCTTGTTTGAGGGGTTTCATCATTTGGACACACCCTGTGAAGCGTGGCTGCTTTCTCCTTGCATTGATGGGATGAATGATCTGCAGCAGTTTAATGAAGGAGGTATTAGGGTTCAATGGAAAAGTTTGATGGAAGAAGTGTAAGAATTGCACTGGGGTAGAGGAGTGAAGCAAAATCTTGAATTGCTGTAGTCATTTAAAGAGATGGTTGATGATGAATTTATATGTATATATGTGTATATATATAAATGTCTTTGATTTGATGCAGAGAACATTGATATGTGTCTCTGATCTGATATAATCAAGACAAAGAGTGGAACAAAAAAACCTCTGATATAACATTGGAAGTGATTTACAACACGGAGAAAGCTAGTGTGTGCCTCGGATTCAACACAGGAAAACTTGGCGTGTTCTCGCATATCCCTGATTTATCACACAAAAAAAACTGGTGCATTCCTGACACTTGAAGTCGGTGTGTGTTTGTCGTGATTTGTACGCAGAAAAGACGTCAATTTGACGGTGCTGCTCAGCTTGGCAGTGTCGGTGTTTGCCAGTGTGTTTTTAAAGTCACATGCCCTAGAGCTTTGCTCACTGAAGTGTTTGCGGTGCCATGTCTAGCGTCCGTGGTGAGCGGACTGGAACCTCCCCGGATCAATGTCTATTTGTTTTTGTTAACGCGAATTCATTGTTGACACGGGATTCTCTTATGGATATTATCTTGTAACATTCACAACAATTTCCATGTTGTATCTCTGCAATCTGTAGCCTTTCTTTGTTGTGTAGTGGTTAGACGTGTGTAGGCCTTTTGTGATGAAGTAGCATTTTACAGAATTATGTAATCTCTTTTTTGTGTGTGTGTGGGTGGGCTTGTATACGCAGCAGCTGATGTAGTAGATGTTGTAGCTCTCCTCATGCTCATGGTTTCATCGTAGCTGACCTAATGGTCTCACTGAGGCGTTTGTTACTGAAGACTGAAGTGGACCTAGATTAATGATTTTACTGATGTGAATTTCATTGTAGCTGGCTTAATGATCTTACTGATGAGAATTTCATTGTACCTGGCTTAATGATCTTACTGATGTGAATTTCATTGTAGCTGGCTTAATGATCTTACTGATGTGAATTTCATTGTACCTGGCTTAATGATCTTACTGATGTGAATTTCATTATAGCTGGCTTAATGATCTTACTGATGTGAATTTCATTGTAGCTGGCTTAATGATCTTACTGAGGTAATTCTTATGAAAGCATTAACCGGCGTAATGATATTCATGAAATGGTTTTCGTTGTAGATTGCTTAATGGTCTCACCAGGATGGTTGTGGGTGTAGCAAAGTTAACGGTTTTACTGAAGTGGTTATGGTTGTTGCAGAGTTAATGGTATCACTCATGTGGTTGTTGTGGTAAGCCCGGCCGTTGGTACTGTTGTAAATGAAGATACTTTCGTAAAGGCAGGCTTATAATACACTGATCATCAAACCCTCAACAGATCTCTCTCTCTCTCTTTCTATCTGTGTACTGCTGTAGCTTTTGTATCATATATTTTACTCTATAGATATGTTTACGTGTATATATATATATGTATATATTGTTTAATTTAGTCAATGGAACTAATTTGCTGTTGTTAGATCTGTGTAATTAATTATTCATCACGTATCGGTAGTTTTTCTTCGCTGTTGTTTTTCTTAGTGTCGTTGTGGACCTGACCCCCCATAGGTCAGACCGGTGCCTCTGGGTATCTGGATGGGTGAGGCTTGGAGCCTTCAGGTTCCAGAGGAGATTGTAATGAACAGAAAAAGGGACCACAGGCTTAACAGCTATTCATCGCCTCAGTTTACATGTGTCGTATGTCCACTTTTAATAAAATCCAAGTTAAGGCCATGCAGTGGAACCCCCAAGGATGATGAAGTTAAAGCCACCAATAGACCTTCATTTCATTTGTTATATTTCCACAAAAGTTGAAACTTGTACGGTAGGGCCTACCGGTACATGATGCAGTGGGAACTGAAAAACTAGGTTTACACTACCACCACCATGATTTGAAGCTGACAGCATTCAAATTTTTAAAGCCTTTCTCTAAAAAATGATCCATGGACATACGACACGTGTAAACTGAGAGGACAAAATGTCATGTGATGTAAACATACATGATGTAGGCTACTTGAAACTCTCTGATTTGTGCCTGTTGAGCACAGGTAACTCCATCCTCTTTACGTGGAAGCATTCAAGTTTGTAATTAAGTAATTAAGTACAACACTCAACGTTCCTTTGCTTATCGGCAAAGAAAATGAAAGATGAAGTATTCATTTACACACTTACTTACTTACTTTATCTGTCCCCAACTCTACCTTTCGGTGTATGGGTCAGTTACACACACAATTGATTTATTTTGTCTCCCTTAGTGATAAAGCACAAAATGAATGTCATATTTTTCTTCAATTTTTTGTTTTTAGTGAATGATACAGTTCAAATACAGTTCAAATACAGTTCAAATAAAACCTGTTTGTCCACCAAATGTCAGCAATACTCTAGTGTGTCCAATCTGGTTGTCAAACTTCGATGTGCCATTTTTCTTTCCTTATTCTGTGCCACAGATTGAACCAGTATGTTGTGAGGGTTTGGGCTGGAGGTGGAATGTCAAGACAGGGAAATCTGTCTTTTTGTTTTATAGATATAATCATTTAATATATAATTTAATAGATATAAATGAGTTGAAAGAAATACTTGTACTCATAAACTGTAACCCTTATTCCATTCAGAATAACTTATGTAGCACATAACTTGTCACACACACAAGATTTTGATGTTTCAGGACTTTCAATTTTTTTGGCGTTTTGTAGTGAGATGATTCTTAAGCCTTTCTTTCACTGCCAAATTCACCGATCAACGAAAAGCAATCTGTGCTCATTGCCAACATTAATAGTGTTAATTCGCTGGATCCTTTTTCAGTATTTATTATTAATTAACATAACACCCATCTCTTTCTCAAACTGAAATGAAGAACAAGAACTCTGAAATGCAGGTGTTGGTTTTAATCAACTTCTCCTCACTATTTCTTAGAGAGCTGGCAGTGATTAATCAACTTCTCCTCACTATTTCTTAGATAGCTGGCAGTGATTAATCAACTTCTCCTCACTATTTCTTAGATAACTGGCATTGATTAATCAACTTCTCCTCACTATTTCTTAGATCTTAGATTTCTTCGATAGCTTGCAGTGAAAGGATTAAAAAGAAGCTTTAAAAAATGTTTATATCTGGCAAAGTCTGCAAGCAATAGTCATAATTTCTGTTGGCGATATCAGACCTGCTAGCATCCAGGACTGGAAAACCGACGTTAAATAACCTACCTATAATATACCCCGCCATTGTCATCTCACTGCAATAAGTCGTTGCTTGATCTTTGGTTACTCTTCTTCAGAGAAGACTGCAGAGAAAACGCAGAACCTATTTATTCAACCTCCCACCAAGAAGGGTGTTAGCCGGAATAAAATATTACACACAGATTTTAACTTCTTTTGTTTTTTTCGCTATCATAGCCTAAATGTTTTTATTTCTTTTTTTTCTTTAAACATATTTGTCATGAATTTGGATGGCGCTTGGAGAGAACGTGAATCAGATATACATGTATACGCCATATACAAACTTACATAGTCATTCAGTGAACGGATTCTGAGCTGTGTTTTACCAAATGTTTTTGCATTTTCTTCTGAAACCAATCTTAAATAATGCTAAATAATTGTGTGTATGAAAAGGTGCTGTCATTGAGTGATAATGCAGAGCGTTTTTTTCAGTCAGTTTAAATTTGAAATCATACGTGGACTTCAAAGCTTTCTCTCTTCATTCAGAAAACAGAAATGCAGGTAGACAGATCTACTTCAGTCTTTTCCTTCATCATCATTTCCCCTCACCTTTATCAGGGTGTAGGCCACACACAAAGGATTTCCACTTCATCATCATTGCCCCTCACCCTTATCAGGGTGTAGGCCACACACAAAGGATTTCCACTTCATCGGGATGAAAAAGGCTATAATGACCCAGTCTCACCAAGAAAATTCACATGCGAATTGTATAATTATAAAACTCGTGCGTGCTGACGCGAATTTTGAGCCC
>JBDFRD010118707.1:0-12995 GCA_039654405.1 Bullina lineata
ATCAATATACCATGCAAAAACACAGGGCAAAAGACCAAAGGGCAGACCAAGGAGAAAATGGGAGGAGGAGATAAAAAATGCTTTAAAACAAAGAAATCTAACCTTCACCGAAGGAAGTAGGAAATGCCAGGACAAGGTGGCCTGGAAAGGGATCATTAAGATAAACCCATACACCAAAAGGTAGAGTTGGGGACAGGTAAAGTAAGTATCTACCTCTTGGGGGAGTCAGCTGTAGGTTGTTTATCTCACAAAAGCCCACAGGGAAGATACAAGAAGATGTGGCATGGTAACAAAACCAGTCACTTCCATTTTCAGCCATGGATCCATCAATGCCAATCATCAAATAATTCCCTCGCAGAACCTAGTTGAGAGTTGCAGATAAACAAAAATGTACAAGAGCTTCCACAGAAAAAGATAAAAAAATTGCAAATTAATTTTTAAAAAGAACTGAATATGAAATGACAATACCAATAGAAACAAATATAAAAATCCTTCAGTGCTACCTACACTCGGTTTATCACCATCAAAGGTACACCATGTCTAAGAAACAAGTTGCACATTTTTATTTAAAAAATGATAGGTTTGAGTTTACAAAATACTATTTAATTTCAGTTTATTCTACCATACGTATGAGTTCATTAGGCACATTCATATAATATTCTTTGCACTGATCTCGAACCATTTTCAAAAAATCTGCTTCTAATTGTGTTGTACTAAAAGATAGTTGGAATCATATTTGACCCACAAGTATTATTACAAAAAGGACTTCAAACTGAATCCCATGACATTTTGATGGACAGATGCTTTGAAGTTAAAAAAAATAATCAGTTATTTTTGCAGTAATAAAAAATATGGTTTGGGACTTTAAAAAAAAAAATGCTCACCTTTGTGACAGTAGCTACACATATTGCTGACAAATTGAGAGGATCAATTGCCTCAAGTTTCATGCCAACCTGGAAACTCATCCCATGGGGAGGATCTTTCAGCTGTGACAAAGAGACAATATAATAAACAATAAATATTTAAAAAATAATTTACATTTCATAAAATACAAAGTCTTCTCTCTCCCAGCCCCTCAAACCTTTTGAGGAGGTTGACTGATTAAAATAATATAAACCATGAGTTAGGTCCTCTACAGTGTCAACGCTAGAGACAGAATCTTAATATTTCAATGCAATTTCATGAGGGATGCTTGAGCAAATGTAGGTCAAAAGCTCAGAAGAAATTTCTCTGCTTTAAAGATACGAACAGATTTTCAATGACAATGATGTTCTGTTCTGATGTCAAAGCAATTTAAAAGTTAATCTCTTTCCCTACAAGAAATCACAACTCAAGATTAACCGATTGCTGGAAATGGAACGGCTGAAATCATTTAATGCTTTAGCTTATTTCTTGGAAGTAGTCCCAGAGCATCTAACAATACACGGCATAAAGCACTTCACTTTTCTTATGAGATGTTGATGTATGGAATACCCCAAGCTCAAGCTCTTGTCTATAACCACTGAATCGGACTCCACTGAATGACAAAAATTTTGTGTAGCTAATTCTCACCTTAGGAAACATATCTGGAGATGCATCATCTGGGCTGTATTTGTGCAGTGTTACCTTGCTCAAACATGAATTGATGTAGTCTGAAATGACAATGACCTTGAATAGTGTCATGTTAAAAAAATGACACTTGATAATAACTGATACTGATAGGAAAACCAAAAATGAAACAAATCTTATTCTATTATTAATTTTCTTACACACAAAACGTGTATCAAACACATAATCTAAAGAAAAAGACAGCATCACACCATCAAGGAGTATTTTGAGACATACCATGAGAAGCATGAAGCTTATGCCCTACAGATTGGGACCAGCCTACAGGATGTATGAGAGGAGATGTCATGTGGCACCAGAATTCATCATTTTCATCCTGTTCATAAAAAAGGCAAGGTACAAATCAAAGTTTGCTGTAATAATAGAGTAAAATGCAAATGGAAAATATCAAATTAGCCCAACTTTTAAAAAGTTACACATTTCATTACAGTGCAGTCCATATATCTCGACATGAACTGATAGTCCCAATAATATGTGAGCCCTGTCCGCTTATCTCAACATTCCCTGCTAAGGCTGACCACATTTTAATTACCCACGAACTGTCAAGCTCAGCACTCCCTCTTTCTCCCTCCTTTGTTCGTTCATAGTTCACTGGATTTTTTTTTTAAATGTCATGCCGCTCAACTGTTGTGGGGCATTTTCCCATAGGAAGTGTATTCATCCTCGACCTGTCAAGAGCAAAAACGACAGGAATCCAATCGTCAAACAATGTCCTGGTCGATGTATGCATATGGACACAATCAGCCACCATTTTATCACTAGTCCTCGGCCCGGAATACAGCTTTTCAACTTTCAGTTTTGGAATAGGTCGAGGCTGTATATGCCGGTATTCGTTCTCGGCAGGCCGAGGACAAATACACTTCCTTTCCCATGCAACTGTTGAGTTTGCACTTTTCTGCTACTTCGCTGGTCGGACCGATTGTTTACACAAGGGAATCTCTCATCGCTCCTTCCTTGATATTAGTGATATCAGACGCTGCCGGCTTCTAAGATACTGGGAAACTTTCTTCACACCAATTCATCATACGACGCTGTCCTTCTCAGATACCAAGGGAATTTTTTTCACATTATTTCGTCGTAATCCGCCGTGTGTCTGACAACAAAGGAGACTGGTCAACCCTTCTTGATACTTCTTCAAATTAAACGGGGCTGTCAATCAGACAAAAACTCTACCCCTAACTGATGTATAGAGACAAATTGGGAAAATAACAGTTTTTGAATAGGCTGGGGGGACTAGAGCTTGGAGTGGTAAAGGTGCTTTCCATCAAATTAACTCCCCCCTTTGCAAGCAAAAAGGGGTGATGGGGATGTGGGTTTCTGTATTTTCTCGTAACTCGACATTCTTTTAACTCCATTTCGATATTAATTCCATGGTCCCACTGATGTCGAGTTATCAGGATTCCACTGTATTTATTTTACAGCTTGGTAATGTTTGGGAAAGAACCCTTTCAAGCCCAAAAAAAAAAAAGTACTTTATTAATTTTACCTTTAGTTGATTTTTATAAATATTCAAGACAACAGAAACAAAGAGTACTACTTAATCAATATGAAGTAAAGCAAAAATAAAAAAAACTTACACCACTGTCAACGTAGTTCAGTCGCAAACGACATCCAATAATTTCTTTGATGACAGCAACCCTCATTGCAGATACACACATCTTGTTCACCACCTCTAGCTTCATGTTCACTTTCAACTTGTGCCCCTGTAACCACTCCTGAGCCTTTTCGGGTAACGAAACATCATAGAAAAATTAGCACCTTAATTCATAAACATAAAAAATCTATGCTAAAGTGAAAATAAAAATAAATCACATCCTTTATTTTCCTAATAGAAGTCAATTAAATACAATAAATACAATACATCAGTGTGGAATTCACATACCTAGGAAGTATCTTAGACAAAAAGGGAGGAACTGAGGCAGACATAAAAGCGAGAATTGCCAAAGCCAGAATAGCATTTATCCAACTACTGAAGGTGTGGAGGGCAAGTAAAGTGTCAGTCAAGACAAATATCAGACTCTTCAAGTCTAATGTGATATCGGTCCTGATGTATGAATGCAAAACATGGACAAGCACAAAAAGCACCCTTAAGAAGGTCCAGATATTTGTGAACAGTTGCCTAAGGAAGATTTTCAAGATCAAGTGGGGAGACAAGATCAGGAATGAAGAAATATGGAAAAGAGCAGGACAGGCACCTACAGAAGAAGAGCTAGGAAAGCGAAGATAGAGATGGATCAGGCATACTTTACAGAAATCATAAGGAAGCATCATCAGACCGGCACTGCAGTGGAACCCCAAAACGGGGAAGGCCAAGGGAAACATGGAGAAGATGTATGGAGAGAGACGAACAGGACAAACATGCTCAGAACTGGCAAAGTTATCCCAGGACAGAATAAGGTGGAAATCCCTTGTGAATGGCCTATACCCTGATAAAGGTGAGGGATGATGATGATGGCGATGATAACATTTCTTTACCTTTGCATAGAAGTTAGGAGGAATGGTGCGCGTTCCTGTAAGTCTTTTTATTAAAAACTCTTTCCAATCAGGATACTTGTCTTTGATGGCTGAAATTTTTTTTAATGGAAAAAATGTAAAATAACATATTGTTTAACAGTATCATCAAATGCATCAAACTAACCACTAATAATTTTTTTACCTCCACAGATGAAATTTACAAATGATACAGAAAAAAAGGCATCGAGCTAAACAATGTAGCAATTTTACAAAAAATACCCAACTGTCTACACATTTCAGCCACTCTTTGAGAATATTAATCATTTTTTAAATTATTGTTCCATGCAGACTGTTATTTTCATTATTCATTGTAAGATCTTGTGACAACATTTTATATAATTGTTCTCCCTTTAGTTCATCTGTGATTTTTTTAAAGATATCTATTCACAACGATACTTCTTCAGGTATAATTCATTTTGAGATGAGAATACACTGGGGTGTAAAGTTCACTCAGAACAGAAAAAAAACTACAGTTTAATTCAATGGTGGTCAAAGATGAAACTCTGAACTTAAGGTGGTTAAGACATTATGAAACCAAACTGCTTACTTTTAGGAGGAGCCAACATTTTGCCATAGGTGGCACACCACCCTACATTGTGCAGATCCTCAGAAAGAAGGTTACCCCAGAAATCTTTAGAGCCATCACTTCCAAATCCTTCATATCTAAGGAGTGCCTTGTAGCCTTTAGAAAAAAGACAAAGAGATGTTTATAGTATTCATGTACATTAACATATATTTTTTTAATTCAAGTAAACTTGAACTAGACCAAATGCATGGTCTCATAAGACGTTTTCACATTTCAGCTAACTTTCCATTCTAATATCTGTGACAAATTTTTTTTGACCAAAAAATGTATATCTAGTGGGGACATTTTCTCAAGAAACATGAAACTTGTATATTCATGCTTTCAGTCACAACTTAAATTATTTTAATGTCAACTTGTCATTGTTGTTGTATTAGTTGTGGTGATGTGGTAGTGGCACAAGATAAAACAATCAAAGCATGCAAAAAAGCAACTAGTAACGTAAAATTCTATTTCTGTAAGTACCATGCAAGATTTTACCTTGTTGGTTTGCTTCGCTTGCAGCTTTGCTGCTGTTTGGCTAGAAATATTATTAGAATATCTGTAGCTTCCACTCAGTGGAATGAAAGAATTTAAATTGAAAACTGGTTGAAAATATGAGATGCTCTTTCATTTTAGCTTTTATTCTTCCAAACCAGCAGCAATGTTCACAAGTTATAGATTATTTACTGCAACAAAATCCTTTGCATTGAGTCCTTTTTCCACCACTAGAGTATTTTTATTTATCTGGTTAACATCAATACATTTCTGATCCTTATTCGACAACAGAACAAGCTCACACATTTTTTGCCATTGAACAATTTCACTTTCAAAGTTACATGTTGAACAAAGCATTAATTCAGCTTTGTTCAATTTGCTATTCACATTGAAGAGTATCCAGTCAGATTTCAGACAATATTTTCATTATCAAATAGAATGATATTTTGTAAAACCTGCGATATAGACGGTTTTACCCTCTACTCCCTCTATTGGTGTACATGATCACCAGGGCCACATGACATGACGAGAAGTGTACTAAATTCATGATCAGTTCAATATGGAACAACTATGTGGTAACTACATGGACATAAATAGACTTTGCTATTTCAAATAAAAATATAAAACATACCACATATTTTCAAAACTGTTGCGATCCAGTAGACCTTATCCCTTGGGGACTCTAGGTCAGTGTTAGGCACTTCTACCAGAACACCTTCTACCATCTGGTCCCAGCAGTCATGCATTGGCACCTATAGGATTAAAGAGTCAACATAAGGAATTCTAAAACTTTGTTTCTTCAATTCTGCTCTTCGTTTACATAGAGCTTTCAAGTTAAGGCAACGCTATTAAAATAACGATCCAAACACTTTTTTTATGTAAGGGCAACCTTATCTGTAAAACATGAGACAATTAAAAATGGGCTTACAAAACATATTATATAGACAACAGAACTTAAGTAATCATAAAAAAAAAAAATTAATTAATATTAAAATTCTAAAAATTATATTGTTGCATTTCACTTTAATAAAGTTTAAACAATCTATATACTGTGTCATAGGTCTAAGGCAATTCAAAAATGTTTTTCAAGAACATGAGTGATAATCCTGAAACTTACATGTTTGAAACAAGACACAAGGGCAGCATTTGCAGAGGTGCTGAGTAGATAAGGCCCCCAGTCAAAAACTCGCCCAGTTTCTAAAAATGAACACGTCAGCAAATTTAATTTGTGTGAATAACTCAATGAGCAAAATAAGACTAAAACAAGAAACTTTGTGAAGAGCTTGTGATAAGGGTTAAGAAAAGACATTTTGGTTAAACAGAACAATACACCAAACAGGGAATGCTAAGAAAAAAGAAAACTGATAAAGAAACTGACTCATCTTTTCTTTTTTAAATTCTACACATTTGCCTTCATTCTGATGTCCTCTATCAATAAACCATCACCGGTACCTTCAAGACAAATTCAATGAAACTGGTAGAGTATTATACTTACTTTGAGGAATTCAGTACCGGTGTTTTCACATTTGTTTTTGCAACCTGCTTTTATACTTTCATACTAAGACATTCATAGAAATTTATCTTTCACATCAAACAAATAATCAAAAACCAGATAGAAACATAAACTACCTCCTCTTAAAGTGGATTTCAGTACACTTGCTGGGGTCTTTGAGATGATCTTTTTGGAAGTTGGCTTGCCCTGAAAAGAAAATGAATGAAATAAAAAAAAAATTTAAAAAGTGAAGCAATGAATCTTTCCATGTCAGTGACTCTCCTTTGATAGGCAACTTAATATATTCTGGAGATGTTCATCAACATTCCATGATCTATTCATTAGTTCAGCCTTCTCTCCCTTATTCTACAACCTATGAAACATGTTTGATTAACTAAAGTACGATACACAATGGGATCAAATCAACTGGATAATTTATTATTGCTGCTATGAGCAACCCCATGCTGCTTCCTAATTCCCTATTAAAAAAGCAAAACAAAATTGTCTCCTGTATTGATTGCATTACATGACAGCCACAAAATTGTTTCAGTTTACCATTCTTCCCATTTGGTCCTCTTCTGATGACCATTTCATTTTCCCTTATCGGACAACCTTCGTTAAAATAGTAAATCAGTTAATTTTTGTCCCTTTTGGTTTTTCTCTCATTGTTTGTTTGTTTTGCTTTTCCCCCTCCATCTCCACATGTCATTTTTCCTTTTTTTTTTAACCCCAATGTCTTTTTTCTTGTCTCATGCCCTCATGTAATTCACTAGTTTTGCTTGTTTACGTATTCATAAAGACCAGCATTCCCTCTCAAACATTGTTCAATTTAGATATTATCAGAAGAGAATAAGAATTTTATTGAACTTTCTAAAGACTGTTACAGTATTCTGAGGCCCAGTACATTAGAAAAATATTAGTGTTGAAAAGATTTGACACAAGGCTCTTATTACTTATTAATAAGAAGCAGAGCTGAACATGTGAAAATGACAGTGCTGTGCTGCATAGATTAAATATGAAGTACCAAATGCAAAAAAAAAAAAGAAAAAAAAAGAGGGCTGTCCACCTTTTTCGCAGCTGGGGGGATGGTTGGTTTGGTTGGCTGAGGTCTGCCCTCTCTTTGATGGGTTGCATAACTTCTTGAGCATGACAGGCTACAGAAGCGCTTGGATTTAGAGTAAAATGCATGCTTCACCCCCACAGACCCACATCGTTCACATGTTGCTGAAAGATGAAAAACACAAAGAATTTTACATTTTTTAAAACTCAATCACATCATGATCTAGACAACAGTTACTGATAGCATTTTATTAAATTAATAAGCTTTCAGAGCTTATATGTAATATAACTTTAAAAAAAGGAGGGGGTGAGGGAGTTCAGCATGGTATCAAATAAAACATAAAATGAGAACTTTCATTCCATGCTAACTGCTGAGTCAACAAGATTATATTATTTCTGCCATTTTAAAAAGAGCCCAAGAAGCAAAAATATAGTTTTGATTTTTCAGGGTTTTTTTCTTTTCGTGTTTTCTTCATGATAATCCCACGAAACAGGTTATCATGGACCATTACATGCTCATTTTATAAACAGGTTCAAAAAGATTTGATATATTTCCTATTCAAGAAACTATGCATGCAGTATTATACAGGATTGTTGTTTTTTTTCGCAATATATTTCTTCCTTCTGAGTGAGAATATTAATGTGGCTCAAAAGTCAATGCGAGCATACATTTTTCTACTCTGTACAGAGAAATGACCAGAACAGGAGCAGAAAAAAGTTAGAAGAAACCAACATAATTAAATGTTACTGAAAACCCTATTTCATTTCTTTTTGTTTGGTTTTCAAACTCACCCATTCCATCTTTACTGTTGAGAAATCTGTATTTTGATACACCTTCATCTTCATCATCAAAAAAATCTATAAGACTGTCATCCAGTTCCTCATTATCAGTGCTGATTCCTGATTCGTTGTAACTGTCATAGCCATCATACAAACCGAGACTACTGGCAAACTCGTCATCTCCCTATAACATGGAATAGAGGGCAAGGGCTATTAGTCACATTTAAATTTTACTTCTTAAATCTTTATGGTAGGCTATATCATAATGATTTGTCTTAAATATCAGCACTTTACTATGTACTGTATTCGAACAACAGCTCTCATCAAAGGGCAAATTATGCACAAATAATTTATTGTAAGAATGAACTCTGAAGTCCGTATTTTCCCGTGCATGTTACTTCATTTTGATGGAAGAACATGTCCCATATAGTTCAAGGTTCGCAATGAGAGAAGTATTTTCTCTAAAAGTGCTCTTATATTTATTCTTATTGAAATGTACAGTATTTAGATCTAGTTAGGCCTCATCAATTTTAAAAAACAATGCAGCAAAACACATCATAACACCAATAAAAACTCCAATGTGATTTCTTTTCACTCTTTTTCATGCCACTTTAAATCCTATAGACTTTGAAAGTGAAATAAATTTACTTGAGCACTGATATCATCATATACTTGATCAGATCGTTCCGGGGATCCCAAAGAGGATTCATCCTGCTTCTGCAAGGCACTTATCACCGAGTCCTCTCTGTCACCCAAACTTGGATTGCTCCAGTCTGAAAACAAAAAATCTACAATCTTCTACCATGTTCAATCTCCTTGGCATGATACAGTATCAAGTTAAATAATCAAAGAATCTAATAAGGTATCGCCTTATCCAAGATGAAGTACAAAGGATAAAAACAGGTAAAATTTAGGTTAATGGTCACTACACATTCGATAAAAAGTTTTTATACTCTGAACAGAATCAATAACAAAAATGTTTGCTAAGCCTCCAAATACTAAAAAATTAGTAAGATTCATTTCAAATTTCATCGTTGCAAATATTTTTCTCCTTTAGCCGACTTTAACCTGTCTTTGTCTTGAGTAAACAATGGACAATACTTAATTATCTGCTTACCAGCATCTCCAGTATCCTGTTAAAAAAATTATAGAAAATGCAGATTATCACTGTAGTATTGGATGAATTTCTGTTATAAAATCTAACTCAATACATCATACATTAACATTCAGAATTGAATTAATTCAATAGCAATGCCAGAGTGGATGTTAGATATTAAAATAAAAATAACATACTTACAATATAATAAAAAAAATATAGTAATTTTTTACTTACAATCATGGAAATAATTTTTATAGGCGTTAAAATTGCTAATTTTTAGAACACCGACGAGATGGAAATAGCATCACAATACCAGAGAAAGGAAAAAAAAAATGTATATACATGTATAATAATATAAATTATATCAAGAGGATTCCAACTATATCTCGACAACAACTTCAAACAATACATAGCAAACACAAACTCCTGTAAAGTGAATTTTCTGTAATAGCATCTCTATTGCCAATCCTCTCTTTATATCATCATAAATTAGATGTTCTAGAACTTGCAGACTTAAGCTCACACAGCCTAAAAGATGCACAAACTACTACATCATTCGTGTATTTGGGGAGTGTAGTCAGCAAGGATGGTGGAGCAGAGGACGACATCAAGAGCCGCATGAACAAGGCCAGGCATGCATTCAACACCCTGCACCCAATCTGGAGATCCTGAAGACTTTCCCTCAAGAACAAGCGAAGGATTTTCACCACCAATGTTACATCAGTGCTCCTATATGGAGCAGAGATCTGGAGAGTGACATCCTCAAATACTAATAAAGTACAAGTATTTGTCAATAAATGCCTGCGCCACACCCTCAACATTCGGTGGCTTGAGACAATCTCCACCTCCAGGTTATGGGAAAGAACAAACCAAGCCCACATCAGCCAAGACATTGGACGACGCAAATGGGGATGGAATAATTTGATTCATGTCATGTCTCACTGAGAAAGGGAACCTCTTTTCTGGTAATTCATTTTAGGAAAGTGTAATTGTCCTCGGCCTGCCAAGAGTGAATACTGGCATATTCAGCCTCGGCCTATGCCGAAACCGGAAGTTGAAAGGCTGTATTCCGGGCCGAGGACCAAGACAAGCTGATAAAATGGCGGCTGATTGTGTCCGTATGCATATCGGCCAGGACATTGTTTGACGGATAATACTCTATCACTTTAGTTAGTATGCAAAATATGGTAATTAAGTGGAACATTCTGTATTTTCATGTTGTTAACTGTAGTGAAGACGGTGATAGTAGTTGCTGTGGTGGAGGTGATGTGTGATTGTAGTTGCCGTCATGAAGATGATAGTGATAGAAGTTGTTGTAAAGATGATGGTAGTACATGTAGTGGTTACTGTGGTGAAGATGGTGGTGACAGTGGTTGCGATGATGGTGACGGCTGTTGCTATGGTGAAGACGATGGGCCTAAAATCAATCAGATTAATATTATCTTAGAACATCACAGGTTTTTACTAGCAACAGTTCGTGGGGATGCCGGGTACAATTGATGATGAGAACCAAACCCAGGTTCAGGTAAAGATGACAATACATGTAGATAGATCATATTTATGGATGTTGGCCTAAATAGAATTCGGCTGTGTGCAAAAAGATTTGGGACATAAAAGTATGATACTGATGATAGTACGAAATGGAAAATGAAATAAAACTGCTTGTATTCTACCCAAAAGATCACTAAGCGATTTTACAGTGCTTTGCTTTCAGATATTATAGTAAGCTCCAAAGAAAGAAAAACAACAGTTCGAGGGGGCCATTGGATTACTTTCAGAAAAAATGCCTGTCGTCAATCGGCCGCACATGTATTTGCTATAGCTTTAGACTTAGACACTACAGGTCGAGGCCTAGCCGATATTCTATCATTCGCCCTGGACAGGCCGAGGCCTAGCCAGAATGCATTCGTTCTGGACAGGTCGAGGATCTATGCGTCGGTATTTGTTCTCGACAGGTCGAGGACGTATACACGATGGCCAATGGGGTATTCGCTCTTGACAGGCCGAGGACAAATACACTTCCTTTATTTTATTCACAAAGAACCCTAAGATTTATAGAAATTATATCAGTGGCTCATGTGAAAGTAGTAACATCCTCATGCCTGGTTCTCGGACTGCGACCAGCTGCATAATAATAATGACCTGACTCATCAGGAAGAGCACCATTTCACGAGTTCATGATATTTGAGCTGACGGCCAAGTTTTGAAGTGAATGTTCAAAATGACAGTTTCTCATTCAAATGAAACGATATTCAAACTAATGCAGGCATTCCCTTACGCTTAACCTTTCTCCGACCGATATTTACCACATGCAAAATTGAATCTTTAATTTTATCAAATTAAATGCATCACTCAAAAGCGCCGGTGTTGACTGATTTTATTTCAGTTTTCCTCCGCCATCAATTTTAGCCGACACTTTTTTTTTCAAACCCGACTTAAAAAGACTAGATGAGGTTAAATTCCTGATGAAAACCTTCTTTCAAACTACATACGCATGTGTAAAAAAATTTTCAAGCAAACAATGTTAATTACATACCATGATTCTCAAGTCATACTTGTGTTCCAAGATCCTCTGATCAAAACAATAACAATGGACTGTTGCACACAGTTCAGCAGCAGGGCAACATTGGAACTGCTATCTGCGCCTGCGCAATGACTAGCGTATCCTGTTGTGAAAGGCTGTCATTGGACAATTCTTGCATCGCTAAGCAGGGGTTTCCCTGTACGTCCAATAGCATTTCTTTATTTAGTTAATGTGGAATCCTTGGCCTCGGCAATCTCAAAGTTTTCAATGACCCCCTGAACCTGAGTTCCTCTCCACGAAAAAAAGTTAATAACTGGTCAAAATTTGGACCTGGAAGTGAAACAAATAAAGAAAGACTCAGGACGAGACTTCAAGTAAACAAAAAATCTTACAATTCCGACCAAGATTTAGATCTAGATCTAGATATCTAGATTCTAGTTCAACGTGCCGTTAAATATGTAAGTGCTTTATTCTTTAAAATGATTTAATTAAGACCCACAAATATCACTGTATAGAAATATCCTCCTTGTCTGCAAGTATAGATCTATGTAGTCTGAAGGATCAAGAAGAAATGTATAAAGAACAAGTGCAGAGGCCCGTTCTCAACAGGCGGTAGAGATGAAAAACTCGATACGATAGTGATTAAACTGATCATTTGAACATAATTAGGGTTGTCGTTCAATGGGAGCAATAGACACCCTAAAATCAATGCCGTGACAGTTTGAAAGCATCACAGTGACAGAAAGATGTAGGACTAGATAGATATCTTATATCATATCCACTCCAGTAGTAGTAGTATCGTTTGGACTACACTTCTATATTATTTTTGTCAATCCAAGTCTCAAAGTCGTCGTCACATCTG
>JBDFRD010118818.1:0-24326 GCA_039654405.1 Bullina lineata
ATGATGATGATGATGATGATGATGATGATGATGATGATGATGATGATGATAATGATGATGATGATGATGATGGTGATTGATATTATTATTATTTTAGTAATACGTTTATACGCTATCACATTTAACGGTATTATTTCCATCCTGTGTCCAGATCCTACAATGTGACAAATCTCCTTGAAGACCTGAAGTACCTGTACCGCACTGCTGGCCAGAAGGGAAAAGGCATCACCTTCTTGTTCACAGACAATGAGATCAAGGATGAGGCCTTCCTGGAATACATGAACAACATCCTGTCTTCAGGAGAGGTTCGTGTAACCTCTTAGTTCTCCCTGGTTCCTTTGCTTTGGCCTAAAAAGGGTCCAGATTTCTGTATTTCCGTACTATAAATGTAAAATGTTGAGTTAGTGTTGGGATAAATTAATATTCCCACAGTCATTATACTTTTTGTCAGGGTTAAATGTCAGATTTCGTTGACGTCAGATGTCAGATACTGAAGTTGTATATTATCAAAGTGAATTCGGTATTTGAAATTTAAAGGTTTCTTATGGCAAATTTAGAGTACAGTTAGCGTAAAATAAAAATGTAACAACTGTGTAAATGCACCATGATATTACATTCTTTGTGGGAATATGATAAAGTAAAACAAACCATTAAAGCCTCTGGAATGGGGAGTCTGAAAATACTAACAGTCAAAAGGTGTAATGTAATGTAATTTAAAAAAACCTTTATAGTGTCTAAATAGAAAGAAAGATAGCTATAATGATACAGTAAAGCAGTTAATGGTGAACATGGTAGATCAGTAAAGTTACTTCAGGAAAATATTAGCAGGTAAATAATAAAGTAGTATAAGTCCATCACAGCTAGGTAGCTAGATGGAACACAATTTGGTTGCAATAGCATAAAAAATGTTACCAGAGCATCTCCTACACAGGTTATTTGTCTGACGTAGATTTATTTCCCAATGGAACAAGCAGGCGCCCAATTCTCACCTACCTTAGAAGGAAAAAGTCATGTAAAATGTCTTTTAAAAGCATGCAATGTCCAGACAGTAAGGTAAGACGAGGATTCAAACTCATGGTTGTGCAACGGCCTAACCATTTACAACCATTGACAGAGCAAGCAGATAACATGCTTGTGATAACTTTGAAAAATGGCCTGTTTACGCTTCACTGGATTTTGAAATATTAAGTATATTTGTTTTTGTCTCTGACTTGCTCATCAGGTCTCTGGTTTGTTTGCTCGTGATGAGATGGATGAAATCCTGCAAGAGTTGATTGCTGTGATGAAAAAGGACTTCCCACGACGTCCTCCCACCAATGAAAACCTCTACGACTTTTACTTGTCTAGAGTCAGGGAGAATCTCCATGTGGCCCTCTGCTTTTCACCAGTAAGTTGGCCACAATTAAAAAAATCTGGTTCATAAAAGATAAGAGTTATTGCACTTTTGTTCATGTGTGAAGTGTAGTCATTATTTTATAAAAAATGGCTTCAGGTATCTTATGAATTTTGTTATAATCCAATTATAAAGTAATTAAAGTAATTCTAATTTTCTGATATAGTTTACCCTGAATTTGCATACTCATGGTTTTAAGAAACATTTGTTTCCGACATTTGGGTTTAAAGAGCATAATATCATATGAAAAAAAAATACTTAAGCTATGACAACTATCATTACTGTTCCTGTAACCTTCCCGTGCATCTTCTCCAAACTTTAACCTATAACACCATTCACGCTTGTAATACACCCATGCACATTACAAAACTGAGTAAACTATGCAGAGATTATACAAAGTCTTTAAACTTCATTTATTCTTCCATCATTCATTTTGACACATTGTGTAAAAAGATATATTTTTTAATATGCAGCCCCAATTATTTTTTTTCTGCAATGATTTAAATGGAAACTCTCTCTGGAAAGTATTGGGTGGATTTGCAGATGCTACACAAATTTGGTTGAATGCACAGGGTGCATTGCAATTATACTTGTCCTGGTAGATGGCAGATAATATGAGAAACTGAAGATTTATTTAGACCATAAATGAATTATTTACACATAGGTCGAAGGTGGGTGAATGATAATGTACACACAAACAAATACCATTTAAATGTAAAAGCATACCTTCACTAGCCTGCTCCATATTAGATCAGGATTATACAGATATTTACTTGTATCCTCACAGGTGGGTGAGAAGTTCCGAAACAGGTCCCTCAAGTTCCCAGGTCTCATTTCTGGCTGTACGATGGACTGGTTCCAGCGATGGCCCAAAGATGCTCTCATTGCTGTGTCCAATCACTTCCTGTCAGCATTCGACATTGCTTGCACACCCACTGTGAAAACCTCTGTGGTCAATACCATGGGCTTGTTCCAGGTAACATAGATTTCTTTCAAGTTCTTCCTCTTTTTTTTTCTCAAGAAATGATTTTATTACCAGTTTTAGAAATGATAGTCAAGGCAAATTGACAAATTTTGCTTTAGTTGTATTGCATTGAAAAGATAACAAAAACTAGGGAATGAAAAAAGGAAGGCATATGTTATAAATTCTGAAGTAGCAGGGAATATGAAGTACCACTTTTTGTTAAGGGTAATTCTATGTCTGTATCAAGTTGGAAATATCACATCTATGAGCAATACTTGGTTTTTTTTAGCTTTCTTTTTTGAAAAGGATGAATGCTCAACATTTTTTTTCTGTTATTTGCAAAAGTTCATAAAAAATTTAGGAAGTGCTTTAGAATCTATGACTTTGAAAAATTAGCAAGAAAAATCTACCATTTATATTTTTATATTAAGCCATATTTTGCTTTCCTGTCAGGCTTTGGTGAGTAGTTTTTATCATTGGGTCAATCCTGCATTTTCTCTCAACAGGACATGGTCGCTGAGATGTGTGTGGATTACTTCCAACGTTATCGCCGTCAAGCTCATGTGACACCAAAGTCCTACTTGTCCTTTATCGCTGGCTACAAGACCATCTACGCAGAGAAGAAAGAAGAGATTGGTTTACTAGCTCACCGCATGAACACAGGTTAGATCTCTTATCATGTTGTCAGAAAATTTCTTGAATTGTATGCATTTGTATTTCACTCTGTACCCTTGGTGGCATGATGTATGTCACAGAAAAGCTTTTCACATGTGTCATGGCCAAAAATGATAGCCTCTATTATGATAATGTGAAAATTTAATGTGAAACTAGAATCACTACAAAACAAAACAAAATGTTATCTTGTAACGGTGACCTGCAAATTTTATTATTATATTTTTTTATAATGTTTGTTATTACTGCAATGAAGCCTCTCTAAGAGACATATTTTACGAAGTCCATTTGACTTGATAATTTTATAACCTGAACTCACTGAACCCTGCCCACTTCAATATTGTTGTTGTTTTTAGTTGCTTTTCTCTCTTGTTTATGGAAACTTATCTCTGTTTCTCTCCTCCACAGGTTTGGAAAAGCTGATTGAAGCCACTGAGTCGGTGAATGAACTAAGCAAGGAGCTGGCGGTGAAGGAGAAAGAACTGGCTGTTGCTTCTAAGAAAGCTGATGCTGTGCTGGCAGAGGTCACGGTCAAAGCTCAGGCTGCTGAGAAGGTCAAGGCTCAAGTGCAGAAGGTCAAGGACAAGGCCCAGGCTATTGTGGATTCTATCTCTGTGAGTCGAATGCTGGAAGTTTTGTAAATGAAAGTAAGGAATTTATTCCGGACCAGGTTTTTTTTTCTTTTTAAGCCAAAAGCGCAAAATTTTCTTCATGATAGAATTCATAACAGATATTTAAAAGATTTTTTGAAAGATGCGGGACAAGTATGAATAAAATTATGAAGACATTGCAATGTCTTTTCAGTATTGTTCGGGTGAACACAAAGTCAAACATTTACTGTAACATTTTATGTTGTTGACCTCTCTTATGTACTTTTATTTTTGAAACAATACTAAATAATAAGCACATACAATGACTACTTTTATTATCAATTTCATTCTCATTCTCATTTCAAAAACCTTCTTACAGGTGGACAAAGCTGCAGCTATGGAGAAGCTAGAAGCTGCAAGGCCAGCACTGGAAGAAGCTGAGGCAGCCTTGCAGACCATCAAACCCGCTCATATTTCCACTGTGCGTAAGCTAGCCAAGCCTCCTCACTTGATCATGAGAATTATGGACTGCGCCCTGCTGCTGTTCCAGCGTAAACTGGACACTGTCACTGCTGACCCCGAGAGAAACTGTGTCAAGCCTTCCTGGGGTGAAGCTCTTAAGCTCATGAACTCCTCCAACTTTTTGGCCAACTTGATGAATTTCCCCAAGGTATGTTGAGGTGGTCTCCGCCTAAGAACCCATCCCTCAGGAGACACGATGACCGTGTTCTTAGCTGGAGTGGGCTTTTAGACGAATTTCAAAGAAAAACGATGTTTGTAATTTAACAACGCAACTCAGACAGGGGATGGGGGGTTGGAGACACTGACATTAATTGAGCGTCACCACTAACCAAATCAATCTGTGATAGGCTTACTTAAATTTTAAACACCAATCAAAGTGATGCTTATTCCCTACCAGACTATCCATGTCTGTAGGCCTATTATGCAAAATAATGCAAGACGCTGGTGGCTCCTTTCCATAAAATCTAACTCAAAGAGCCATCTTGGTTCTGATCCCCCGCTGAGACGCCGCTTCCACTACATGTACGTAGATCAAAACAAAGAGCCCTGTTTCATCATGATGTGAAGTACTGGTAGCTGGGTAGGGGTGAGACTGGGTTGCAGGGTTACATGATGTCGAGACTATGGGCAAGAAATAAGGGGGGGGTATGCTGAAAGTGTCGGTCGGAGAATAGGGGCGGGAGAGAACGGGGCTTTGCTTTCCACCATGCCTACTATCTAACCCTAGGACAAAAGGAGGGCGACTGACAGTGTTTCTGGTAGTTTAGGCGGCGTCTGCTTAGAAAAAAAAATCTGTTGGGTAAGAAGACCGTGTTCTTAGGTGGATTTTTTGTTGAAAACTGGCTCTTATGCGTATGAATTATAAGGAAAAAAAAATTAAAGGGGAGACTACTGTTTTGGGTATCTGAAGGGCTTCCATCTTGTTTTTGTGTCATCTTTTACTCCACCTAAGAGGAAAGGGGAATTGGGACAGACATATTATAATAACATTTTGTAGAATATACAAAATTTGAAGCTGGTTAAAAGTATAAAATTATTTTTGGGTCATCCCTACACCCCTCCCAACCCCCTTTTTGAAGCCAATAGTGATGAAATGATGTGTAGTAATGTGCAAAATGTATTTAGTATGCAGGATATAACAAACAGGGACAGAGTTTTGTTTGCATACTTAATCTCAGGAAATATTTCTGTCTGTTTTCAGGATTCCATCAATGCAGAAACTGTGGAGCTTCTAGAACCTTATCTGACAATGGAAGATTACAACTATGACAATGCCAAGAAAGTGTGCGGTGATGTGGCCGGTCTCTGCTCCTGGACTTCAGCTATGTCTTTCTTCTACACCATCAACAAAGAGGTGTTGCCTCTGAAGGTAAGCAGTTTTGTGTAATCAAGAAAGGCTCAAATTAAGTATAAATCTCTATATGGTTATTGCTCTGTTCATTCACAGATTTTTTGTATTAGTCTGAATGGAAATTGATACTAGATCTATGAATCATGGAAAATTTCCATGTCATGACTCTCTAATTTTTATGTTGTATTTTTGGACATTCTGCATTCTTTTTTCAAAGTTTGCTGCAGAGAAAAACGCTGATCAGCTGATGTATAGGTTTATTGCAAATTCTAATTTATTCTGTAGTAAAGAATATAGGTAAACACCTTTTGCTTTCACACATTTCTGTATCTGCATTTCCAGGCCAATTTGATCAAACAAGAAGCTCGTTTGGACGCTGCCAACTCAGATCTGGCTGTAGCCCAGGGCCAGTTGGATGAGAAGCAGAAGGAGCTGGATGAGGTGCAAGCTCTCTTTGATGCTGCCATGGCAGAGAAGCAGGTGAGAGTTCCTGGCTTTGCAGTTTCTAAATTACTTACTTCGATCTCTGAGCTCTTTTTACATCACTTTCAGGGTAGAAGAAAAAGAAGCAGAAGTTAGCTAAATATTTTAGGACAGAGAAATGTATTACGGCACCAGATTTTAGCCTTCCAATGTCTTTGTGTATGTGTGTATATGTGTGTGCATACTCACTCACGTGCATACATATGTGTATGCATGTGTTTGGGCTGTTTGAAACCATACTTTAATTCAGCTAATACATTTTCTTGTTCTTTCTAATTGTTAAACATTTGTATTAGAAATTTGGAGAGCATGGGAGAAAAAAAAAACGGGACCAATCTTCATGAAAACAAGATTCATGGAGAAAAATATTCTTATATTCCTTCAAATTTTGTTTTTGAAAGACGAGTACTTTCTGAAAACCTTTTCATCATGGAACTTAAGTTTCTTGTATGCTTCTTGTAGGCCTTGATGGACGATGCTGATTCCTGCCGTAGAAAGATGAACAATGCAGAAGCCTTGATCAATGGCTTGTCCGGTGAGAAGATCAGATGGACAGAGGCTAGTAAGACCTTTGAGGCCCAGATCCAGCGTCTGGTTGGTGACGTCTTGTTGGCAACAGGATTCCTCTCTTACACTGGCCCCTTCAATCAAGAGTTCAGAAACTTGGTGCTGAGGAACTGGAAGAAGGAGATGGTTCAGGCCAAGATCCCCTTCAGTGATGTGAGAGTCGAAATTAGATTTTTTCTTTTCTAATTTATTTTAGTGGCTATTCATCAATTTTTTGTTGGTCAAACTGAAGGGATTCATTAATTTGGAAACTTTTTAAGAAACTTAAAAATTCAACTACTTAAAACTTGGGAGGGATTGGGTTTAGAGGACGAATAATGAAGGTACTAAATATGTACTCATCACATCTTCATTTACATTGGTTTTCATTATTCATTTATAATGTTTGTTTTTTTCTGAATAGAAAAAAAGTGTTTTTCTCACGATTGTAAAATGTGTCATGTCTGGAATCAAAACTAGATTTTGTCTTCAAGGATTTCTCATCTTCATCTTTCACAATTTAAAAAATTTTTTTGGGGATTGCCCATTCACCCCATGGCCACTGAGGAAACATGTTTGTGGATAGCCTGTCGAGATAATTATATAATTATAATTCAAAGAGGTATGATAGAAAACTCATCATTATATTTTCATGCCTCTTTCTCTCCCACCAGGATCTGAACATCGTGAGTATGCTGGTTTTGAACACCACCATCTCTGAATGGAATTTGGAAGGCCTGCCCAATGATGAGCTCTCTATTCAGAACGGCTTGATTGTCACCAAGGCTTCCAGGTTCCCTCTCCTCATCGACCCACAAGGCCAGGGCAAGGCTTGGATCAGAAACAGGGAGAGCAATAATGAACTGCAGGTAGGACTGACAATAATGTGTATCTTTAATTATTAATTAGATTATAATTAAGCTTATAGTTTATAAATCAACTCCTACGACAGTCTAGCGTCCTGTCTAGGAGATGAAGTAAAAAATCATCTGTTCCGCTTTACACTACTGAAACCAGGATAAGCTCCAGCTCTGTGGGCCTCACTGGCCTAGAAGGACTTTACTTTTTTACTATTACTACTTATAGATCAACTAACTTGGTATGGGACATTTGGGAAGCAGAAAAAAAAGTCTTTGTGCTTAACTGATAAATACTTGCTGTAAATTTTCTATGAAAATAAAAATGTCAGCATTATTCAGAAGTAAGTTTGAAGAAAGAATTTTGCAGCCTCACAGCCAAGTAGTAAAATGAGGTTTTGACGTAATACACCTACTAACAACATCTATGGCTTGTTGATACTTGTATCTGTAAAAAATCAAGAATGATGCAGTCATGTTCATTGGTATGGCTGTAATTCACATATACAGACAAAGTATTCATAGTCGTTATTTTTTCACAACTTTGAAAACAAGCTTGTTAATACAAGACCTGATACTCAAAGAACATGCTGTAAAGTGAAAGTATCCTTCCTCCGCTGATCAACCTCTGGCACTGTACTCCACTGTCCCTGGAGCCAGAACAACAGCAACAACAACAAAAACAACAACAACAACAACAGCAAAACAACAACTACACCACCATCACCACCAGCAGAGAAAACAACACTACCACTACCAACAACAAGAACAACGTTATTGATGTAAAATATTTTCTCTCTTGCGTGCAGATCACCTCTCTCAACCAGAAGTACTTCAGGACTCACCTGGAGGATTCTCTCTCCCTGGGCCGGCCCCTGCTCATTGAAGATGTTGGGGAGGAGCTCGACCCAGCTCTGGACAATGTTCTTGAGAAGAACTTCATCAAGTCAGGTTCTACCTTCAAGGTCAGTGAATATAGAAAGTGGTGGCGGAATGGCCGAATGGTTAGGTCGTTGGACTCCTAATCCAAGGGTCCAGGGTTCGAATCCGGGAGGTGACCATGTTGTGTCCTTGGGAAGGACACTTTACACCGATTTTCCTCTCCCCACCCTGGTGCGAATTGGGTACCGGCATATTCTGCTGGGGAAGTAAACCTATGACAGATTAGCGTCCTGTCTAGGAGATGAAACAAAAATCATCTGTTCCGCTTCATGCTGCCAAAATCAGGATAAGCACCGGTTCTACGGGCCTCATTGGCCTTGAAGGAAGGAATATAGAAAGTAGATAGGAAGCGAAAATTTTGAAAGGAAGTAGAATTAGAAACAATACAAGCTGGATATAAGAGTATCTTTGATCTACAGGTCAAAGAACAAGTGTTGGTAGTTGAGGATGGAATATGGAGAAACACACAAATAAAACTTAGCAGTGGTAACAGTGAAAGTTGAAGAAGAAAGCCAAGAAGAAAAAGGTGCACAGAAAAGGATAAATGTAGAAAAGATTGAGCAGAATGAAGCAGACTGGTCAGATAGTCATATGAAAGTACAAAGCCAGTGTCAGATTTGGCGTTCTTGCTGCTTCTGTTGCTATGATGCTATTGTTTTACTTTTAAAGAAGTATATCATAATGAACAAAGAATATTATTTACTGTAAGATAACCATTATACAATCTGTTTTTATCTTCCCTCTATTTTATCCTAGTTGTATATCTTCTTTGTTCTATGTTCGCATTCCATGACAGGATACCTAGCTTCAAGGAAACAAATTTTTCTGACTATATATTTTCTAATAACTTTCCAACAGGTGAAAGTTGGAGACAAGGAAGTGGACGTGATGAAAGGTTTCCGCCTGTACATCACCACTAAGTTGGGTAACCCTGCCTACACACCTGAAGTATCTGCTCGTACATCCATCATTGACTTCACTGTGACCATGAAGGGACTGGAGGATCAGCTCTTGGGCATTGTCATCCTCACTGAGAAACAGGTCTGGGGCTTCTAGGGAATTGACTGGGAGTGCAATGGAAAGGCGGAAAATATTGTCCCGAAAAACTTGACTGGGATGTCATAAAAAGATGATTGTGATGTTATGAGACGATAACTTTGATGTTATGAGAAAATGACTGTGGTGTCTAAGAAGATAATTAATGTTATGAGAAAATGACTGTGATGTCTAACAAGATAACTGTGATATTATGAGATGATATGTGTGATGTTATGAGGAGATAGCTGTGATGTTATGAGAAAATGATATGAGAACTGTAAAATCAGTGTGGCTACTGTGCTTTTTTAAAAGTATTTTCTCGGCCTCTGTGATAATGATGTGTTGCACTTGTTAAGTCTATTGTATGACTTTGAAGTTGCATTACATTCTTTAAAATTGATCAAGCTGAGAGATAATTAGAATTTGTCTCCATTACAATAATAAAAATGTGTTCAAGTCTTATGGAAATACCAATTTTTTAAAGCTTTAAGAGTAATTTTACACATAATATGTAATGTAGTAATAATAATCATAATAATAATAATAATAATAATAATAATAATGATGATGATGATGATGATGATGATAGTAATAAAAGCTTAAATAATAAAGCAGTCAGGGTATTTTTTTGCTACTTTATGCAAGAGAATGCAACTATAAAATGATAAGATGGTTTACCTTTGGACACCTGCCCATGTAACTATGTCATGTTTACAGGAACTTGAAGCTGAGCGCACCAACCTTTTGGAGGAGGTGACCACCAACAAGAGGAAGATGAAAGAACTTGAGGACAACCTTCTTTACAGGCTCACCTCCACTCAGGTAAAAACTGAAACTTAGCCTATTAAAGTAATCTGCGAGAGTATTCGGGAAAATGTAATTATTTTCTTTCATGTTCTTGTTGTCAGGAGTAGTATATTTCTTGAATACTTTGAAATGCAAGGTCTATCGTGAAGTGTGTAGCAGAAATTTGGACCTGTTTCTCTAGTCGACTTCAGTGTATTTTTGGCAGTTAAAAATTTTGTATATCATAAGAAAGATCCCTTTTTGCTTTTTGATACCAAATATAATCAAATTGTATATACTATGAGAGAGAGAGAAAGTGAAAAGTGAATTGTAGTAGTCTCAGAACTGCTGTTTTGACAAAGGGCCAAGTGAAGGCTTGGAATTATTCATTGACTAAGAAGAGAGAGTGTATAAAAGTCAGAATTATTAATAAGAATGAAGAGTAAAACATGCTTCTATGTGGACGGTAAGATATTGGAGTTTCACAATCACTCAAAATCCAAAAATGTCTGAATTGTTCAATTTTCACCTTCAAAGTCAAAAGAAATGAATATGTCCTAAATGTCAATAAGAGAATCAGGTAACAAAGATATTGCAATGGCTGTTACAGAATGGTTTCATTTTAATTGTTTTAAGATAGTTTTGTGTTTTCTGCTTCTTTTATTTCTTAAATAAATTATGTAGCCTAATGTGTCACGATGGCCAAATCTTCCTTTTGTCCTTGTACAGGGCTCCCTTGTGGAGGATGAGTCCTTGATTGAGGTGCTTAAGGTGACCAAAGCCACAGCAGAGGAGGTGAGCGAGAAGCTGACCATTGCTGCAGAGACAGAGATCAAGATCAACACAGCCAGAGAAGAGTTCAGGCCTGGTGAGTTACTTGTACAGAAGGTCAAGGACAGAGGTGTGAATTAATTAATGGCTCATCAAGTACAATTTTTGGGTGAATGGTATCATGGACAGGTGTGAATTAGTTAATGCCTTGTCAAGTACAAATTTTTGGTGAATGGTATCATGGACAAGTGTGAATTAGTTAATGGCTCGTCAAGTACAATTTTTTTGCGAATGGCTTCAAGAACAGACAGGTTGATAGTTGAGTCAGCTCAAATTATTGTCGAGCATTCAAATGTTCATATTTTAAGAGTAATATTACACATGTATAATGTAGTAATAATAATAGTAATTATAAAATTAAAAGATTAAAAGTTTAAATAATAAAGTAGCCACAATAAATTTGTTTCTACTTTGTGTAAGAGAATGCGATTATTAAGTGGTAAAATACTGGAGAGGAGTCAAAACAAGACAAATTTCTCATACATGAGAATAGGAAGCTTGATGACATGACTCATGTGTGTACTAAGGCAAACTGAAATGAATGGTGCAGAGAACAGACCGGCTGATTGTTGTTGAGTAGCCACTTTTTTTTCAACTTCAGATGTTGACGCTTTTAGACAGAATGCAGCCATCAATAGAAGCTGTTTTTCATAATTGTTATATAACCTTTAGATTTGAAAAAAAGCGGCTACAGAATTTGAACTGTTTTTCAGTCCCCCCTAAAAAATGCAAAAGAAGGGGGCTTAATTAATAGACTTTTTCTAAGAATTCAAATTCCATTATAAACTTAACAAACAGTGCTATCCTTTGATGTGTGACCATCTTAAATCTAGTGATTAAAGATTGATGTCATAGATCAATTCATCAATCCCCCACCCCCACAAAATAAAAAACAAATCAAAAACAAAATCAAACAAAAAATGCTATGAAAACAACTTCAACAAAGAATAGAAATATTTTTTTGTACACTCACTGCTTCAAGTGTTATAATTTTTTGGGGTCACATTTACTAAATAAGAGCTCGGGGTTTTCCTGTTCTCACTGAGCTGTGAATTTTGTCTCCTTCCAGTTGCCACCAGGGGTAGCATCATCTACTTCGTCATCGTGGAGATGAGCATGGTGAACGTGATGTACCAGACTTCACTGAAACAGTTCCTGGAACTGTTTGACCTGTCCATGGCTCGTTCTCAAAAGTCTCCCATCACCAGCAAGCGTATCAACAACATCATTGACTTCTTGACATTCTCTGTCTTCAAGTACACTTGCAGAGGTCTTTATGAAGCTGACAAGTTCCTTTTCACTATCCTGCTGACCCTGAAAATTGAGATGGCAGCTGGGCGTGTCAGAGGAGAAGAGTTTGGAATCTTTGTGAAAGGTTTGGCTTTAAAATGATATCATTATACGATTTATCTGGTTTGTTTTGTTGACCGATGTAAGAATTATGTAATATGTGGAGACAACACTTATAAACTTGTTTCATGCGTAAAAGGGCTTACAAATTGTTTTGTAACTTTCGAAATCATTTGTGTTATTTATGACATATAATTTTGATTGCTAGTGTATCAAATCGATTTTTGTCAACTGAGATAGTTAACATCAAAGTGAAACCAGTTGCTTTTAATTTTATTTCCTTACAAGGACTGGGTAGAAGAGGTGCTCATGTCCTCTTTTGGCTTCTTGGAGAACTATTCTACATTGTGTGTTGTTTGTCTCCAAGTTCAAGACAGGACTATAATATTATTGTATCTTTTCAAATAACCATGTTTCAGAGGACACAGAAATGACTCTTCACCATTTCTTACTTTTCACTTATGCAAGAAATGATGATGAAGCTTGTATTGAAAAATCCTGAATTAGAAGACAAGCATATCTTGCATTCAGCCCTCAATTTGGTGTATGCTTCCTCAAATTGTTCTGACAGGATCTAGAGCCTTCTGTGGAAAGAATGTATCTAGTAGTATGTAATCCGTGTTGCCATTCTCCCTCGAACAGGTGGTGCCGCCCTTGACTTGAATGCCGTGGAGCCCAAACCTAAGAAATGGATCATGGATATGACTTGGCTTAACTTGGTGGAGCTCAGCAAGCTGCCGCAGTTCAGCCAGGTGTTGTCTCAAGTTTCCAGAAATGACAAGGTATGAGTCCATGGGTCAGCATTCTTCTTTTTTTCTTTCTGTTCTCTTGGGTAGACCTGAAAATAGGACATTTTTGTGAAAAAACGTGTTTTTTTCTGCATAGCCTCCACAAATCTTCACAGTTTTTCCTTGATTCTAGTGAGATCCGGCTATATCTAACCTCACAGCTTTTCAAGTAGAATGTATTGTAGAAGGGTTAACATACAGTTATTCTTGATAATATACGCATGACTTTAAAAAGGAAACAACATTAGCATTAGAAAATAATGCAGAGGCACTTATCAGTTGTCTCAAGAGTATTCCAAATGACTGAGAATAAAATTTTATTTTGTCACAGGCATGGAAGACATGGTTTGACGAAGATGCTCCTGAGGAGGCTCAGATTCCAGATGGTTACAGCAACAACCTGGACAACTTCCGAAAGCTTCTGCTCATCAGGTCATGGTGTCCTGACCGCACAGTGCCAATGGCCAGAGTGTACATTGCTGAAGCTATGGGACCAGAGGTCAGTGCTTTGCCTCTTTATTTGCGTAGAAAACTGACTGCTTTGTGAGTGACAAATAAGGCTATTTGAGAATATTGAAAAAAAAAGCTTAAGAGTAAATATGATGCTAATCATCTTAATCTCCTGTGATTAGCAGTGAAGCATTTTATTGTACATAAACGTTTTTTTTTAATATGATGCCTCATATATGATGAACTTTTTTTGTCTCAGTTAGCCATTTGCTTGAATATTATTAATATTTTCATTAACTGCCATCAAACATCAGGATTTTTGAAGTTATGTGCTATAAGTGTGTATCCCTATTCTCAGTATGTTGAGGTTGTAATTTGTATTATGAGTAAGTCCGTTGACCTTCTTTCAGTATACTGAGAATGTCATACACACTGTGAGTAATTCTGATAGCTTTGCTTTCAGTACATTGGGAGATATACTGCGAGTAAATCCAATGATATTGCTGTCAGTATACTGAGATTTTCATCTACACCATGAATGAATCTGGCAGCCTTGCCTTCAGTTCAGCCTTGCTTTCAGTACATTGAGAATCTCATGAGTAATTCTAGTAGCTTTGGGTTTCAGTATGCTGAGGGTGTCATGACTAATTCTATTGGCTTTGGGTTTCAGTATGCTGAAGGTGTCATGACTAATTCTAGTGGCTTTGGGTTTCAGTATGCTGAGGGTGTCATGACTAATTCTAGTGGCTTTGGGTTTCAGTATGCTGAGGGTGTCATCCTCAACCTGGATTCAATGCTGGAGGAGTCTACCATTCGCACACCCATGATTTGCTTCCTGTCTATGGGCTCAGATCCAACGGAGAACATTGAAAGGCTTGCCAAGCAGAAGGGAGTCAGTGAGTACATGAAATGATAAAGTCTTTTAGTTTCATTTTTTTATCGGTACCATAGCACAGCTGCAAAAGTAGGGCTAGTGCTTTGGTCCTCCCTTCACTTCAAACTGTCTCAGTCTGTGACGATAATGTTGAGGACTGATAAAATGGAATGTAGCCGCTGGAAAGCTTGGGGAAAGCACAAAACTGGTAAAAATGATTATGTACAAAACAGCTGGTCCAGTATGATAGATTGAAAAATACCAGTAATCAGGACTTTTACGTTAGTAGTGAATGACCAACAAGAAGAAAAGTATAGGCATTAGGAGATAAAGTTTTGTCTTTTGTAGGTACTGCATTTTGGTCATTTCCTGAATTTCTGAATATGTTGGTGAGTTTAGAACCTCGCTTTCCGTAATAAAAAAACATCAAAGAAAGGCTGTTTCACAAAGGAAATTGAAACAATTTAGCATTGCCCATTCCATCTAGCAACCATAGAAAGTCTGAAATTATTTTGTTTAAAAGCATGGGCCAGAAATGTGTGGGAGGGAGAAAATAAAATTCAGAGCCATTACAAAAATTAACGATAAGACCAATTTAATGGTTACATAATTTATAATTTTGAGAAGCTGTTGGTGTGAAAAATAAATTAAAAGACCTCACCCATCTTTTATTTCCACAAATATGTTTTTCACACTAAAGTAGGTTTCCCCTATTCTTTTTGTTAAAATGTGTAAGGAAATTCCTTTTTCCTGCAGCAGTCTTTGTGTGTGAGAAAACTAATTTGTGCTGTAAAGTTATTCCATAGATCTTTACTGTAGTGAGAAGTAACCTTTCTGAATGTGAAAATAAACGTTTTTCTTTTTACTGCTTACTTTTAACACGAACATACTGCACGAACATACTGCACGAACATACCCTAGGACTCCTGATCTATGGGTTCTGGATTTGAATCCGGCAGCGACCTGTTGTGCCCTTGAGAAAGAAATGTTACACCATTTTTTCTCTCCCCACCTAGGTGCAAATTGAGTACCGGCATAGTATGCTGGGGAAAAAAACCTACAACAGACTGGCGTCCTGTTTAGGAGATGATGTAAAAATCATCTGCTCAGTGTCACTTTACCGAAACCGGGATAAGCTCTGGCTGTAAAGGCCTCGAAGGAAGTTTACTTACTGCAAAAACAAATCTCGTGTAAAGAACTGTACAAATTTTTTTTAATCTTTTCCTTTCTTATGTTCTTATCTTGTCTTGTTCTTTTCAGAGTGTGGATCTATTTCCATGGGACAAGGGCAGGATGTGCATGCCCGTCGCTTGATGAGTATCTCAATGACTGAAGGTCGCTGGGTGCTGCTTCAGAACTGTCACTTGGGTCTGGACTTCATGGATGAAATGTTGGACACCGTGCGTAAAGGGAACTGGATAATGATAATAATAATCATAATAATTTTTGTAGTAAAAAGAGTTTAAAATATGAATAATTGTAATGATGATAGCAATAAGCAACAATGTTGTGCAATCTTTCCAAACCCTTCTATCCCCCCCCCAAAAAAAAAAAAAAAAAAAGAACAAAAAGTAATCAACAACAACAACAAAAAACAAAACAAAAGGAACAAAAACATGTGATATATATTTCTTACTGGAACAATACTTCTGAGAGTTTAAATTAACATATTGCTGAAGAAAAAAACGTACACCCGCTTTTTTTAATATTATGTTGTCTCATATTTGTTGAACCCTTTTTATCATAGTTACCCATTTGTTTGAATTTTATGAATAATTTCAATAACTGCCACTAAACACCAAAATTTTTTTAATTGTATGCTATAAGTGTGTATCCCTATTCTTACATTTTTACTGACAGTTTTCTTATGTCTATACACATTCTAGATCTTGACCACTGACAACATAAACAGTCAGTTCCGCCTGTGGCTGACCACAGAGGAGCATCCCAAATTCCCCATCAACTTGCTGCAGAGTTCCATCAAATTCACCAATGAGCCTCCCATGGGAGTGAAGGCTGGCCTGAAGAGAACTTACAATGGAATCACTCAGGTGAGTGGGCTGAGAATGCAGGTTACACGAAGAGAACTTACAACGGAATCACTCAGGTGAGTGGGCCGAGAATATAGGTGACGTCGGTGGCCCAGTTCTTGAAATAGACACATACTTTTGTTAGTTTTAAAATGTGTATGATAGCATTAGAAAGATTTGACTTTGCTTTTAATTTGATAACTTATATAATAAGATTGGATGTTATGTTACTGAGTTATTGTAAAGTGAAGAAGGGGAGTCTCAGAACTTCTGTTTTGATAAAGTGACAATGAATGCATGAAATTACTCATGAAAAAAGTTAAAATCTCAGAATAATTAATTAACAAGAACCAAGAGTAGAATTTTGTTAACAACAAATTGGACCATTTTTACCTTTAAAATAAGCCTAATCCACAGAAGCAACAAATACTAGAATTTAATTTGCGAAATGTTTCATTTTAAAATGTTATCAAAAATGACATATATGACAGAGGTGATAGAGAAAGTCGTACGCTATACGTCTCTCGTTATAGCACTCGCCACTTGCCACAATCTCTAATTTCCGTACGCCGCTTAGAGTGGAATGAGAAATTATAGACACTCGCCACATGCCGCTTGTTCAACAAAAGAAAGTTATACGCCGTAAGACTTTGGCCACTAGTCACACAGAAAATTCGTACGTTTCTCAATGTCAACATGGTGAACAATGAAACAGTGAATTTTCTGTGGTGGTTATGTAGAAAATATAATCGAAGAAAAAATAAAAGGCATTCAATGTTTTTGGGGCCGATTTATGCATCAGGTGAAGCTGAAGAAGAATACTATACGTTGTTTAAAAATATTGTCAAGAAGATTACGATCTTTATGTTTGGGATCTTTGGCATCGTAAATGAAAGGACATTCTTTGACGAGATAAATCAGCCTTGTATTTATGTCATTTTCTGCCTCATCAAAAGGTTGCGATAATTCTTTAGTGGCCATAGTTGAAAAAGTGTCCAAACTTAAAACAAGCAGGATTACAATGATAGACACGTAATCACAGTCCGCCCAACGGCAAATAGAAGACAAAATTAATGAACAAGTGCATTATATTACGAACGACTTGCATGAAGGGTCGAATGGCGTTTGAATGACGTCACATGACCTCGTCGGTGAGATCAGCGGCGAACGATGTATGACAAGTAACTTTTTCTATGTGACTGAAATTTTCGGCTGCTCGTGTCAAACGCCGTATGGCGTGTGGAATATAGACTTCCTGTGTGACACTCCTTCCATCCTGTAATGTGTTCATTAGCTTCGAGTTCCCCCCTTCCACAAAGCTTGTAGATCTAATCATGACGTATCTCATTCCATTGTCAGGAACAACTGGAGTACAGTAACATGGCCATGTGGAAACCAATGCTGTATGGCGTGGCCTTCCTTCACACCACAGTGCAGGAGCGTCGTAAGTTTGGTCCCATTGGTTGGAACATCCCCTATGAGTTCAACCAGGGAGATCTCAACGCCACGGTGCAGTTCATTCAGAACCACTTGGATGACCTGGATCCCAGGAGGGTAAGTGATGAAATAGCCAAGGTTGATATGAGTGAAGCTGGCTTCTGAGAAGTATTCTATTGAACAGTCTGAAAAACACAAATTCCCTTTTCCTACTGTGAATGAGGACTTACAAAAGTACTCAATAAGTTGAAACCACTCGGACATGGAGAAATAAAGCCTAAGTTTGAAACAAATTTGTTTGTTTGTCCTCTTTTTTTTTTTTAAAGCTAGTTTTGTCATTTTACACCTTTTATTCAAAGTGAACACCATTGTACAAACCTATATCATTCGTTGTTTGACACCAATGAATAACAAAGCAAACTTTTCTTTTTCTGTCCAGGGCGTGAACTGGGTGACAGTACGCTACATGATTGGGGAGGTGCAGTATGGTGGCCGTGTCACAGACGACTATGACAAGCGTCTCCTCAACACATACACTAGGGTCTGGTTCAGCGAGCACATGTTCTCAGACAACTTCAACTTCTACACTGGTTAGTATTGGTTCATTCCTTTGGGTGATAGTACCTCTACACTGGTTAATGTTGGTTCATTCCTTTTTGGTGATAGTACTTCTACACTGGTTAGTATGGGTTCATTCCTTTATGGTGATAGTACTTCTACACTAGTTAGTGTTGGTTCATTCCTTTTGGGTGATAGTACTTCTACACTGGTTAGTATTGGTTCATTCCTTTTGGGTGATAGTACTTCTACACTGGTCCGTGTTGGTTCATTCCTTTTGGGTGATAGTACTTCTACACTGGTTAGTGTTGGTTCATTCCTTTTGGGTGATAGTACTTCTACACTGGTTAGTGTTGGTTCATTCCTTTACGGTGATAGTACTTCTACACTAGTTAGTGTTGGTTCATTCCTTCTGGGTGATTGTACGCTAGTGGCAAGCTCAAGCTGTGTATTTATTATGTCATTTTAAGGTGGGTAGAGAGCTGAGTAAGTGAAGAGCTTGCAGCTTGATCAGATTAGGACATAAGGTTTTACTTGTTATTAAAATATTTGAGCATTTTTGTTTTCAGTCATCCTTTTGTAATAATTTGTATCTTTTTTTTATTTTTATTCTTCTCCTCCTTTTCTTCTTCCTCCTCTTTCTCCTTTGTATTGTGAAGTACTTTGTTATCACACAAAGATACACAAAGCTTGATAGGTTGTGTATCATTAGATCTGTTATACTTTTCATTCTGGGCTGATATCATTGATGGAGTATTGAGATGTCTGTCCAACAGCAACATTCTTGTGACACACTTGTAGAACGGAATTGGGTCATCATTTTCAACTTTTAGTCTTCTAAATGTATAATATTTTTTGGGTTGCTTAAAAATAAATGAAATTCAGCTTAAGCACTGCCGCTTATGGAACAATACATAAATTTGCTCCCTAGGTGGATAGCAAACAGCAGCGATAATATGCCAGTGCTGTTATAATATCTGCGGCCCTATTCTCCACAAGGAGCCAAGAGGATTAACTAAGTCGGTTATAGCATCTAATAACCATGTTCAAATCCATTCTCAGGTTACAAGATTCCAAAGTGCAAGACTGTAGATGAGTACCGTGCATACATTGAATCTCTTCCTCTGGTTGACACCCCTGAGTGCTTTGGATTGCATCCCAACGCTGACATTACGTGAGTTATACACCATAACATGATTCCTGTCATTAATACAAGAGTTATAGACCACAACATGATTCTTGTCATTTTAATACAAGAGTTATACACAACATGATTCCTGTCATTTTAATACTAGATTTATACACCACAACATAAGTCATTTTAATAATAGAATTGTACACCACAACATGATTCCTGTGATTTTAATACTAAAGCAAAGATCTCATTGACATCAGAAATGTTAATGGTGTGTAAAAGACACGAAATGAGAACTTTGTCTGCTGTTTATCAGCCAATCAGTGCTGACACTTATTTGTCCAACATTATAGATGTGAAACAAAAATGTGAACAGAAACTATACTGTTTCTTTAATTTTCTATTCTTTCTCTTTTTTAAAGAAAATAAATCAGTCATAGGACCATCAGCTGGTTTGTTACTTTTTTGTTTAAGAAGTGTCAGGAAATAATGTTGATTTGTGATTAATTGATTAATTTAAATCATTTCAGTTTTTTTATTTAATTTTGTGACACAGTCATTACAAAATTCTTATGTAATAGAAGCATAAAATACAGTTCCTTATGATGCCCTAATAACTCACCTTGCCAGTCGTGTAAAAAACGGTCTATGGATATAAGGTGAGGAAGACAGAAGCTTAAATAAGGCATTTGTTCATTTCTAATTTTTAATGTGGTGTTGTCAATTCACCTTACTCACCCTCCCCTCTTGCAGTTACCAGACCAACACAGCCAACAGAATGCTGGATACCATCTTGAACATTCAGCCCAAAGATGCTGGCAGTGGTGGTGGAGAGACCCGTGAGGCCATTGTATACAGGCTGGCTGATGACATGCTGGAGAAACTTCCTGAAGACTACGTTCCTCATGAAGTGAGAGGCTTGTATTTAGGACTGAGATAAATATATTATGTCTAACAAGCCTCTAGCCTGTGAAGCAAATTTGTCTTGGTCTGGCATCAACTTCATTCATTTTAAGTTTTCATACAATATTTCTTGCGTTGATATTTTTTTGTTCTTAGTTTTGTGTGTTATTCTTTGAGACTATTCCTGTTTTCACATTTGCGTATTTGATTTTATTTTCATTTTACTTCCTTTACCCTTCTCCCTTACTTTTTCCACCTGTTTCCAGCTTCTTAATCTTCTTCTTTTCATTTACCATGTTTAGGGTGTTAATTAAATGGTGCGCAACTTTAAAAAAGAAAAATTTTAAGTATTTGGCACTGATTACAATTGGTGCAAAAGTAGGACTAACCAAAAAGCATTTGATTATAGTAATATTCTTACAATCATTTTCATCAATTCAGGTTCGTGAGAGACTGAAGAAGATGGGACTGCTCCAGCCTCTGAATATCTTCTTGCGTCAAGAGATTGATCGGATGCAGCGTGTCATATTCCGGGTGCGCACTGACTTGATGGACCTGAAACTGGCCATTGATGGTACCATCATCATGTCAGAGAATCTGAGAGATGCGTTGGACAACATGTTTGATGCCAGAGTACCCAGCACCTGGAGAAAGGTGCGTTGTTCAATAACATTTGTTAGGGGCTGCTTTTGCATTGTAAACTTGCACTGACATTTTCTTTACTGTTTTTAGAGAGGAAGTATAAAATAATTAGAAATTGCCAAAGATAAGAGGATTATTCACTGCATCTCTTCGTCATGGAATGTGAACCAAGGAAAGAGAAAAATTTCATACTTGGAGTAGGTTGTAAAAACAAGGTGGCTTTTTTTTTTACCGACAAGGGGATGTATTAGCATATTTAATCATTACAAAAGCATTTAACAAATTAACAAGCTGTTGTTCTTGGAGGCGATGTTGTGGTAGAGGAAGATATGGAGGTGTGGTTTGGATTGTTGTAGCCGTAATGGTTGCTTGGTTTGCTCAGCAGGTTTTAATGTACACATTCTACTCCAGTTCCAATTGATTTTATTCTGTGATTCTCAACTCTTGGACTCATGTGCCTTTCAGATCTCCTGGCAGTCCACTACTCTTGGCTTCTGGTTCACCGACCTGTTGGACCGCAATGCTCAGTTCTTCTCCTGGCTGTTCGAAGGACGTCCCTCGTCTTTCTGGATGACTGGCTTCTTCAATCCTCAGGTTTGGGTCTTGAATTGAAATGTTTAAAGAATGAGTTACATCATGGCCAAATGGTTGTGCTGCCTGAGCCACAAGCATGAATACTGGTCATGACAAGCTCAGTGTTATGTCTTTATGAAAGATTTGCACCTATTTTACAGGATTTTGATTCTGTTTTCCTTTTTTACAAACTCAGATATTTTCCTGTGCCATTAGTTTTTTTGCTTAGACGAGGATACATCATGTCAAATTATCAATATTTTCTGGAATTTTCAATATTTTCCAAGAATAAGCCTACAGAAAAGAAACTATTTGTAAGACTAATTAATCAATTACAATCAGGTATTTAAAAAGAATCCTTCTGTTTTCAGGGTTTCCTGACTGCGATGAGACAAGAAATAACCAGAGCTCACAAGGGCTGGGCGCTGGACACTGTGATCCTTGAGAATGAAGTGACCCGCCTGATGAAAGAAGATATCTCTTCAGGACCCAACGAAGGTCTGTTCTTTCAGTGTGCTTTTCTTTGAAGTGTCTTATTTTGAAATGGAGTGAAAGCGTATTTCATTCCATCTGTCAATTAAGATTTATTCAGAATCATATTATCAGCATTTTTCATAGCTGTTGTGTATTCAAATACAGGTATCCTGTTAATAAACAATTGTTAAGTTTTGGAGAGTTTGTCAAAGTTTTACTATTTGCTGCTGTGAGCCCACAATGGAAGGAACTCTTGTTCATCTTGATATTAAACGTTTCTCTTTTCCAACACCTGCTTCTGTGCATATGTAAAATAAATGTACAAATAAATGCATGCAGGTTGAAGAATGTAATGTAGAATAAGAAAGATGTATAATACACATGTACCAGTGAAGGAGCAAATTGTTTTCACTAGTCTTATAATTAGTTTGAAGATTTTGGATGGTATTCACTGAAATACTGAACTTCTGAATATGTCTTCATTGATGTGAATGGCACATTTTTAGGTATCGCTTTTAATACTTTCACAGATTTTTAACTACTGAATGTCTCTTCAGTTTTATACATTAGAGATCTTTTCAAACACATAATTTAAAGAAGCTCACTTTCTCTCTCTTCTTCCCTACCAGGTGTGTATATCTATGGCCTGTTCCTTGATGGATCTGGCTGGGACAGGCGTAATGCCCGCCTCATTGAACCAACACCCAAGGTTCTGTACACCCCACTGCCTGTGGTGCATGTATTTGCCACCAACCAGGAGAAACCCCGCAGTATGAACCTTTACGAGTGTCCAGTGTACAAGAAGCCGAACCGTACAGACTTGACCTACATCTTCCCTCTGATGTTGAAGACAAACAAGAATCCAGACTATTGGATCCTTCGTGGAGTTGCCCTGCTCTGTGATATCAAGTAAATGGAAGGCTGTGCGTGGTTGATAATCACGGAGACTTTATTTATTGTTGTTAAAGTTGTATTTCTTTTCAAGTTCTTGACTGTGTTTTGGTTCTTGCATTATATTTACTGGAATTTTTTTAATGATAGTGAGTTCTTTGGATTTGTATGCACAGATCTATTTTTTTTTTTTTTTATTTTGTGTGCGATAAATTAATTGCTATTCAAGGAAACATTTTTTTAGCAGTAAAGTTCAGCAGACAGACACTTTAGAAATTGATATGAAGAGCCAAACAAAAAGTCTGTGCACTGCAGTTGTTCTGATTCTTGCCCTTTTAATCACAATTTTCAAAGTATTCTGCCATCATTGTATTTTCTTCTTGATTTTATTTTGAATACATGAAATGATTTCAATTTTTGGTAAGGTTTACTACTATACTGACTGTTGTTTCTCTTTTTAATGTCATATTAGAGCTTTTTTGTGTTTTCAATCTGAGCTTATTTTATTTTCATTGATGATTTTGGTTTCATCTACTTCTATCAAGATTGTGTAATTGTTTGTATAATTGGGTTTATGCACTTATTTACAGTGAATTAATCATAATAATTATATTCCATAAAATATGTATTGATGTTTCTGAATTCTGCAATTTGCCAAAAAAATTAAGTTTTGTGCAAAACAATTCTTTCTCTAACATCTTGACCATTTACATTCTTTTCACTGTCACTGAATTATTGAAACAAAAAGGGAGAAATATTATAGAAAGGTAAATATTTATAAAACAATTTGCGAAGTTGTAAACACTGACTTTATTTAGTTTGTTTAACATAATGAGTGTGCAATTTTATTATTATCAGTCATGATTATTTCCTAATTTGCTTATTTATTTATTATGGCTTTGCAGTGCGATGTTATTTGTCATTCTATTTATGTTACCGTGCATTATAAATTAGAAAGAGAAAAATCACAGATGTATTGAGTGTGTTTACTGCAAATCTGGATGCAAAATATCTTTTAACAGTATTAAAGAAATCAGAATTGAATTCATGTCTTTTGCCTTTTTTTTTTTTAGTGTTTTGTTTTGAATAAAAGTGTGGTCATCTTTTGTGTATTTGTATGTGTAAAAAATAGTGTTTTGTGAAAAATAGTATGTGACATGAAAAATAGTATGTCAGCAGAAAAGAAGGACTAGAAAAACTCATACTCTGTGGAAAAATTGAAGGAAAAAGAAGCAGAGGCAGACAA
>JBDFRD010118819.1:0-12993 GCA_039654405.1 Bullina lineata
TGCACGTGGACTTGAACACATTTGACCACAGCACATCACGGTGTGTCAAACAAGGGAGATCATCGTGGTCGCCACAAGATTGAATAAATTCAGTTCACTTTAACCTCTTCACACCAAGGGACATTATTCCAAGGATACTGCCAGGAGCAAATTTCCTCTTCCAGATCTAGACCTCTGCCTCTTCCTCTTGCTCTTCCTCTGATTCTCAAATGGATCTCTCACTATATCTCGATCTAGATCTCTGCCTGTTTCCAGTTTCCATGTCAATAGGCCTATCACTCACTTCCATTTCGATCTAGATCTAGACCTTCGGCTTCGTCACGTTGTTGTTGCTCAATTGCTTCTCTCATCTCACATTCAAACATATCCCCATTCATCCATCGTACTCGTCACTAAAAGTATCCGCGTCAGAACCGTCAAAGTCATTGTCATCACTGTCGGCATCATGTATAATTTCATCAAGAACTTCAACAGTTGTAAAACGTGGTCGATATGATATCGATTGCATTCAGATGCCATGGCTCAAAACCAAACATTGTCTAGATCTACCCATCGAACAAAGACTTTCATCACCAAGAAATAATACATAGAATAAAGGGAGGGCATTCTAAAATCAACTGGCGTACTTTTTCTTTTATTATTCTCCTTAATATAAAATGCGTTTGTCATCGACCTGGAACAGTTCCGTTTACATGGCAGTATAGAGAGATTCTTTTGCCCTGAACAGTTCCGGTCAAGGCAGTGAAGAGGTTAATGAATCAAAATATATTGTAGTAAATGTTTTGCGATGTAACTTTGCAGCATAGTCTGATTCTTAGCCTTCACCAATGACTATGATGAGATGAGAATTGACAGAGAATTTTAGAGAATACAAGCCCTCCCCCTACCGCAAACAAAAAAAAAGATATATATAGAGTATTTTAATATTAATAGTCCAGTCAAATAATGATTATGGGCAGGATTTCAAATCAGTGCTATACTGTAGTAAAGATAAGAGTAGCCATGGGATGGGCTAGGCTAATATCCTTTTAATGAATTTGATGATATATACATAGTATTTTGTAATGCTGACATTTATTCTAGTGCCTGCTCCTAGATAAAGATCTAGATGCCACTTTGGTCTGATTGAATCATGTTTACTGATAACTATTTCAAATTTTTTAGCTGAAATTTCAAAACAGAACCATACTCTAGATCTATCCATTGATGACATTTTCATGAATGATTGTATAAATTGACTGTGGGTAGTAGATCCATGTCTTGGACTAATTTTGCACATATAACTGTGATGAATGGTTAAAAACTAAATACAGGTAATGGATATAATTCTAAATAAACTTTACTTTTGTGTAATCAAACACCTGGACATTTTTTTGTTTGTTTGTTGTAAATTTGTTTTAAAAGGGACAGTGCAACTGTAAACTTAGTTTTGGATGAACTTAAGCAGAACTTTACGGCAATGAAAAAGCAAATAAAAGCAGTATTTAAAATTGTTTTGTTGATTATGAGACAGTATTATGTTAAAACATTTGAATGGTTACAGGCCTAAGATCTTTTGAGAGGCATTTACTTGTGAGGACTTATTATGAATTAAGTATGTCATGTGATTTCACGTTTATTCAGTCCTCCTCTCTTCATAATACTCAAAATAAATGATACAGCTTAGAGTATTCCAAATAAATGGCCAATATCAACTTATTACTGTTTCAGTCCAATGTCTGTCTTACGGTGTATGAAATGTTCTGTAATGACTAACAAAATAAAAAGGGTGGTCCAAGTGATTTCTTTCACCACGAGGATAGATGCAACAAGGTGTTACATGTATACCATCATGTGTGAAATGACTTATTCTCTTTTCTAATCAATAGCTAAACCAAACAAGCGGCTGACCTTTGTATACCTTGCCAATGATGTTATCCAGAACAGCAAGAAGAAGGGACCTGAATTCAGTAAAGATTTTGCCCATATTCTTCCGGATGCCTTCACACAAGCAGCTAAGTATGACCACTATATTCTTCATATATGTTATATATTGTTCTATGACTTTGTGCATTGAAAAACCATTACAGTAACTCGACAAGCTGTTTCAGAAATAGATTTTATCGTAGTTTTATTACTCATGAACTGTTGGTATCGAAGCTTGCGTCTGTGTTTTTTTCCTCAGTGTCATATATATATATATATATATATAAAATATAAATTATTATTAAGTAAAGATGTAAATGCAAGTTTATTCAGATGAGTGTAAGTAACATATTTTCTCTGCAGAGAGGCAGATGAAAAAATGAAAGCATCCTTGAGAAGAGTAATCTCCATCTGGAAGGAAAGAGGAGTCTATGACAGAAACTTTTCAAAACAGCTCAAGCTATGTGTTGGTCCTAGTAAGTAATACTGGTTTCAGAATATTAAATTAAGTGCAAAATAAATGTTTTAAGCATAAATATTCACTGAAAGGTATTGCATTACAATCTTCAATAGAAAACTGAATACACACTCATAGTGTCTGACTGTAAATATAGTTGTTTCTTTACCAAGTCTCCATAATCAAAGTTTGCTTATTAAAGAAGAGCAATTGAAGCATAGGTCCAATGACAATGTAGAAAAGTTTAACCAATAGCTAGATGTTTAGAACAGGGAGAGGCATCCTTATACATATAAAAAAGCAAGTACTCAGAGTGAGTTGTTGTTTTTTTTTCATCATACAATGAAACAAGCTACAACATTTCATTTAACTCTTCCTATTAGCACAAGAAGCTCATCACTTTCTGGGATTAAGAAACAACAGTGAATCAAGCAATTTCTCTGGTCTTTGCATGTGCAAAAGGTCAAGCAAACGTCCTTTATCCAAAGGCTGCTATAGAAAAGAGCTTCTACTTCTACTCATAATGACTAATGATTGGGCTGATCAAAAGAAAATGTAGTAAGCCCACTGAATTCAGAACACCACCATACTTTTCAGCTGTCAAGTGCTGTAGCTTTGTAAACTATCCATATACTCTTTAAATTATCTTCCTGATATTCATTGAATTCATAAAGTTTTACAGAGGCTCTCTTTATCATTGTAGCTCTTTTATGACAAACTAGCTTCCAGTCTAGGAGATGAAATAAATCATCTGTTCCGCTTCACGCTACCGAAACTGGGATAAACTCTGGCACTATGGGCCTCATTGGCCTTGAAGGAGCTTTACTTTCTTTTAACTTTAACTTGATGAAGTTAGAGATCATTGGGTTTATGGTAATTCACTTTTATTGATTTGTTTCTTGCTCTCCAGCACCAGCGTCTTCTCAATCTTCCTCCAAGAAAGCTACGCACGATAAGAAAGCTGTAAAGATTTTATCAAGAGGTGTGAAGCAAGCAGCTTCAGAGCCTGCACCTAAAACAGGTAATAAAAAAAAAAATCACCTTGAAAGAGTTGAACTTATATTTTATTTGTTGTCAGGTTCTTCTTTTTACTGCTGTAGTGCCTCATAGATAGCATGATTGACTTGAAATAAGTGATCTTGTGTTCAGAATATAGTGAAACTATCCTTTTTTTCATGAACTGACAAAGGATTCAATGGTATATTATATACTCTGAATGCTAAATATGTTCTTATACCTGAATGGTTTCATCTTGATAAAATTAAAATTATTGTTTGTACTTGCATTTCATTGATATATGCTTATTACCGTCGGATTAAACAGGTTGTTAGGGTGACATTTCTTGACTTAGACCCCACATTTTTATGAACCATAGCAAGATATTTTTTTCCCTTTTGCATTTGACTGTAGAAGTAAAGAAAGTCAAGAAAAATGAACCAGAATTCTCTCTGAGGCAAGAAGTAGAAGGAGTGCAGCTGCCTGAAAATGTTGATGTAAGTAGGCCTATGTTGTATAAGTGTTTCAATATCTGGGTATGAATGCATTTTTAAATATAATTAATGTTTGTAAAATGTTTTTACGTAAGAATCACATTATTTGGTCATATGAAAAGTGACATGTATTTGGTACGCTCTTTTTATGTACTTACTGTTTCATTTGAAATGACGATGCTTTTTTTTTTTTTTATGCTCAGTCTAAATAATTAAGATAAATCTGTGTCATTCACAGGCAGAGGATTTAGTCCAGAGGTTGTCGGACCTTGAAAACTCAGCTTCCTGTGATGCGTCAGTTAGAGAAAAAATAGCTGCCTTACCTCCAGAAGTATCAGACATCAGTCATCTCGATAAAGTTCAAGGTTTGTGACTATATAATTTGAATACAACCAAGAAGAAAATCAGTTTGCCGTAAACAGTTTAGTCATTTGGGATTATATTTTCTGAGTTATATTCTTGAATCTAGTCATAATTACGAATATTTCAAAACAACCAATCAATGAAAACAGAAATAAAGAAAATCATTTATAGTCAAACAAAATCCTGCCCAGCAACATGGAAGAAACTCGATAGTCTCAAAGCAACTCAACTTGACACAGTAGAGTTTATTCATGCAGTTTTGTCAAACATGATTCTAACGCTGTCAGCATTCATTTGCCTTTCATAACATTAATTATTTTATACTTTATAACCTGTTTTATTACTACTTTTGTCTGTTTTTATAAAATACCTGCAGAGTTTGAGAAGCTGTGTCATCTTTTCCTGGTTATCCATGCATGCTCTGAATAGTCACAACAGAAAGCAAGCACAGTTTTTTAAATGCTGATAAACAACAATGAACCTCTACTTTTCAGTGTAGAAATAAATGTCACAAATAAGACGAGCTTTCTGATAATAATATGTAAAGGAAGGTCTCTGTGTGTAATCTGAAATACAAATTTATCCAAGCACTATTTCAACAAGTGGCCACTATGTGACAAAACATATTCAACAAATGAATGTTATAAATGAGCTTGGTCACAACAGAAAGCTAGCACATTTTTTAAATGCTGATAAACAACAATGAACCTGTACTTTCCAGTGTAGAAATAAATGTCACAAATAAGACGAGCTTTCTAGTATTAATAATATGTAAAGGAAGATGTCTGTATGTAATCCGAAATACAAATTTATCCAAGCACTACTTCAACAAGTGGCCACTATGTGACAAAACATATTCAACAAATGAATGTTATAAATTATGAGCTTGGCCTTACCCATCATTCCCTGTACTTTTTTGTCTAGATCGTGAGTCAGTGGACAAGCTGTCTGAGAAAGTGGATGAGGCGGCCCTTTTGCTCAATGAGTACAATCGCCGATTGGTGGCGGAACTAGAGGAAAGAAAGAAAGTTGCTCGTATGCTTCGCTCCTTCATCATGGCTCAGCGTGATCAGGTCAAGGTCACAGAAAAAAATCTTCAGGTGAAACTTTTATTGGGTGCGCAAAATTTATAGAAAGTTAGGGGTTACTTTTGAGTACGTAGAGAAAAATTCCTTTGCAATTTAGATTGCACCTTTTTTTTTGGCGTTGTTCAGGTACCTTTCTGTGTACATGTGTAGAGAATTATTTCCTCATATATTCCAAAATCTTGAGTCTCTCGACAATTTTTTGTTCTATGAAATATCAAAGGAAGTAGTGAAAACTTTTCTTATGATAAAAAAAGAATTCTCTTGGGAGAGCATATAAATCCACACAGCAGTAATGCTTGCAGTACCTGTGGGAAGACCAACTTTTTGTTTCTTGGCCTCACTAAGGATGTTGGTGGACGTTGATGGTGGAACGGAACGCATACAAACAGGGATGGGAGAAGATGAAAAATGCACACAGACAGTGTAGAGGGTGTCAGTGCTTTATATTGTGTGAGCATGCCTCCCTACTTCATGCGATCCAGAGCTGAATAATGCAGATTGGTTTTATAATGGGCTGGACTGAACTTTGGTTCTGTATTATGATAACTGAACTGCTTCTACACACCATCGTCGCATCAATTGTGGACTCGGCTAAAGACATGATGGAAAAGGTTTTATCGATGAAGTAGTGCTTATTTATTGTTTTCTTGGATTTCATATTGCTGATTTTGAAAAAATAAAGTATACACAGTAACATAACAGTTCTGGTCACAATATCTGAGTTGCACTGTAATTTAGAAAACATATTATCTCCAGATACAATTTTGTATCTTGATCACAGATTTAATAATTCACTGATCAGGGCCAATTACATTGTAGGTCTAGCTACTATCCTTGTTTAACTGTATCAGCTATTTGCTTATTCAGTATTAATTGTATGCGATCCAAATGGACTTTATAGAATTTATGCACAAAACAAACTACACTGTACCGAGTGTTAAATGCTTGTGCTGTACATGCATTTCTTGAACTGAAGAGTGACAGTTACTTAGTTGCTTACTATTATTCACAGCAATTTATAGTAATATGTCATGTAAGTATAATGTGCATTTATGTATTGTTGTACTGTATCTCAAGTCTTGCAAAGTTGTTTCTGGTACTCGAGACATTTTTATAAAAAAAATAGATGATAACATAACCTTCCACACGTGTCTGAAGGGAGAATATAAATGCATTATTAAGTTTCCACTTTTATTTCTCAGTGTCTGAGTATTGTCATTTTTAATTTGTCTACAGCTTTACACACGCATTTTATGTTTTATCTCAACCATCAGGACTATAAAGACAGACTGTCAAAAGTGACAAGTGTACGCCAAGAACTCATGTCGCACATACAAAATCTGCCTGATCTCACATTGCTCCCTGACGTCACAGGAGGTCTAGCACCACTACCTTCCGCTGGGGACCTGTTTTCTTTGGGCTCGTCTTGATGCAGTGTTAGTCATGTTATTCGTGGAGGTTATTATCTTTGAAAGTTCAGAAGTATGACAATAGGATACTGAGTAATGTACTGACAGTACTTTACGTTTACTCATATTCCTTACTTACTCCTTGTGTTAGGTATTTAGCATTTAAGGGAGAGAAATAACCATAATTTTATGGCTGTTTTCTTTGGGTTGAACTTGTTTTTTGTGGTTTTTTAATCAAATGGAGGACATAATATTGCATCTGTCATTGTGCATGTGTTCCTCTTCAGTGTCGGAACACTCTCCATCTGAAAAAGACGACATTACTACCACTCCTCCTCCTCCTCCTCCTCCTCCTCCTCCTCCTGCTCCTGCTCCTCCTCTTCCTCCTCCTCCTCTGTGTTGATTTTCTTTCCTGAGGAAGTGAACCTCAGGAGCATCAGTTTGTTTTGTGTACAAAAGAGTAAGGTTTCAGGTTCTGTTGTCATTGATGTGAAAATATTACAAGTTTTAAATCATATTTTCCAGCTGCATTTCACTGTTGTTTTAGTGGTGACTGAATCGTTATGTTTGTAAATCTGTTGCAAATACATTCATTGCTGTCAAGCAGCTTACACAGAAGACATGTCTAAGTATTTTGTTTTTCCTGTGTTTTGTAACATACGGTCATGGAGCCATTGAAAATGAGTTGTTTGGATGTTGTTATTGGTACTTCATTTGAAGTGAAACACTCCAAACCGTACCCTTTTTTTCTTACACAACAATCAGGTGGTAAAATTCGAAGCATCCATGTTTTTTTAACCTCATACATAGATTATGCATTTTTATCTCAGTGGAAAATGATATCTGTAAAGAACTCTTTGAATGGCAGCTGGATAAATTCTCTTGATGTTGTATCCATTTGATGGGCTGTTATGTTAAGGAGCATTAAAACCTTAGTTAATCTTGCAGCCATCAAGACTCATGTTCTAGCTGCACTAAAATAATTGCTGTTGTAAAGTCTTTACTTTAACGTTGCTTCAATATGATCATAAAAGTTATGACCAATTGTAATGGTGCCTGCTGTTTAAATCAAGCTCAGAACATTCATAATGATCACTGTTGTCGGGTGGTTCATTATAGAGACTAAACTGCACAACAGGAGAAATGAACAAAAGTTGGAAAAGTCAGACTGACATCACCCATGTGCATGGCAGGGGAAAAAATGGATGCTTTCAAAAGAAATGCATATTATTTATATACATTGCCTCACAGCATTTTTATTAGAAAAAAAAGTCACGAAATTATACACATTTTGTCATTCACATTTTAGGATGATTGAAAAGTTTTACAGCAGCAATTGCACGAAAAACTTGGTACTTTGTTAATGTACCCATGCAGTGCTTTCTATTTCAATTCACTTACAAAAAATACAAGCAGTAGGTGGCAAGAGGGAAGGATAACCAGTTTTCATTCTATACATGTATGTCTCTATGCTACTTTGGCAAGATGAAGACACAACAGACTTGGACAATAGAAACATTTTAGTGAATGTTGTTGCTCTGGTTAAAAAGAAGGCAGTCTAAAAAAATGCTTTTGGGTTCATACATTTTTTGTAAAAAGAAGGGGCACATTTTAGGGAATATATTCTTATTTTCAAAATTCTTAGTGATAAAGAAAAGTGTTTTACATATATTCGAAAGAAGCCCAAGACATTTCTTAAATTGGATACACATTGGAAAAAGGACAACGGATTTAGACACACTAGATTAGATGTGGGGTGAAGGTCCTATAGACTGTACAAGTAGGCCCTACATGTACAAGTTATGTACCAAATACACACCTCCAAGAGACATTGAGAGAAATTATAGTGCTGTGATAAAACGCTCCTCGCAAAACAAAATTTGTCGCGACTTGCCTAAAGATGAAATTGAAGCAAGACAAAAATGCACTGTGGAGGCGACATTGAGAAAGAGGCACTCTCAATTCCTCAATTATCATACGGTGAGTTCAACAGGATCATTAGCTGGTAGCAAAAGCGAATCGAAATCTAAGGCACTGCCTAAGCACCTTTACAAACATCTTATACAGTCTCGTACAACTGTAGTAATGATAGGCTCAAATTCGCTTCATTAGGCTCGGGGTGTGCAACGTGGATGGAAGCAGCTGAGATGTTCCCACATTTGTGGTGGTACTGGATGACTGAATAAGAAAGCAGATAAAAGAACAAAGTTCAATTGCAAAATATGCTATGGTAATAAATTAAGAGAATGAGTACCGGTATCAGAAGACTTCTGAGATTTTTGGACAAATTTCTTAATTATCATAGTTTCATGCAAACGATTTACATGATAGATTATTATGTACAGACAAATCTAGTCTTACAAAATGGATAGTGAAATACACATGTAGTATGGATGGTTACTGAAAAAAATAATCATCATGACAGTCGAAACCGAACTGGAGGAAGTGCTAGTATTAAAGTAAGTAGTAGTACAAAAATTTGAATGGGTCAAGAGGGATCTAGTGTGCAAGGATGTATATTAAAGCCAAATTTCTGCAGTCAATTGGAGTGTATCGGCTATTAGAGGCGCACAAGTGCAGCCTGGGGGAGTCTCACCTATTTCCTTCTTTGAGGAGCAAGTAAGGGACGTAAGTCCCAGCCACCACCGTGTCGTCTGATACTCGCTTCCACACTTCTGTGAACTTCATCTCTGTGCAGGTCAGATTCCTCGTACCCTCGACTCGAACCTGTTTCGGATCGGTCAACGACAAGGTTGTTAAAAGAGGAATAATAGAGAGTGATAGGACTAGAACCAGCATTGTCGTAGTCAGTCATTAATACGGGATGGAGTGAGGAACAGCAATTGTTTTCTTTCTTAATTTTGTCTATACACCTATGTTGTTTTCAGACAATGCTTTATAAAAAAAAAATCTCTTGCAATTGCTGGTATCATTACATGTATTTGATATCTTACTTGAGTAAGCTAGGTCTGCTGACATGTTTAATAAATATTGAGATTTTGAGTTTGAGTTTGAGCTTAGCTGTGTGCTACTGACAATGAGTTAATTAAAGTAAAGTTCCTTCGAGACCCATAGAGCCGGAGCTCATCCCGGTTTGGGTAGCATGATATGTAACAGATGAATTTTAGTTCATCTCCTAGACAGGACGCTTGTCAGTCGTAGGTTTACTTCCCCAGCAGAATATGCCGGTACCCAATTCGCACCTGGGTGGGAAGAGGAAAAATGCTGTAAAGTGTCTTTCCCAAGAACACAACACGGTCGCCTCCCGGATTCGAATCCTGGACCTTTGGTTCAGGAGTCCAACGCTCTAACCATTCGGCCACCGCGCCACATTTTCATTTAAAAACGTTATGCCCTTTATAAGAAGGAATTGTCGCTGGTGAATCTTGTGTTCGCTTGCCTCACCTCTTGCCCTCCAAAACTGAAGATGCACTGATCTGTTGCCTCACCTCTTGCCCTCTAAAACTGAAGATGCACTGATCTGTTGTCTCACCTCTTGCCCTCCAAAACTGAAGATGCACTGATCTGTTGTCTCACCTCTTGCCCTCCAAAACTGAAGATGCACTGATCTGTTGCCTCACCTCTTGCCCTCCAAAACTGAAGATGCACTGATCTGTTGCCTCACCTCTTGCCCTCCAAAACTGAAGACGCACTGATCTGTTGCGAGGCGAGAGGTAAATTCTTCGTGGCCGATCATCTCCCACAGCGAATCACACGCTCTTGTATTGGTCAGTTCTGACAATTGCAGTTGCAGCAGCGCCATGAGATTGTCTTGACTATTGTGAATATAATATTAAGTGAAACTCATTTTAGTATTTTCTTAGCACTGGCAATGTTGAGGCATGGAGATAAACGTGCAAAATACAATGTACGTCTTAATGGATACATGGCTAACGGTACGGTACATGAAGTTTACAATCATCATCCCTGCATTTCCATCATGTGTGTGTGTTCCTAATTAACAAGTAATACATAATTAATACTCCTTCCCTTACCCATTTTCTCTCCTCCCGTTTCTTCTTCACTTAATCATTAATCCCCATCATCTTCCTCCTCCTCTGCCTCCTAACCAAAGCCTATTTATCTACCATTCCTTCAAAATAACTTGTGCCTACCTACCTAAACCGGTGGCTGTCAGCGATGTTGTAGGTGGATACACGGATAACGCCCGGCGTCTCTTGTGTCAAGGCGTAGATTTGCTTCCTGGAAGGCTCACTTCCGTTGTTCATTCTCTGCTCATAGTAAAACGTCACCGCCTTGGTTGGATAGAATGCACGTAGCCACAAGCGTATGCCGGAAAGAAAGAAGAAAGTCAACCAAGGGTGATATACATTATTAATTCTAATACATGTACACATGTAAACTCTGTGGAAGGCTACTAATATGAAATATAAATTGAAGGCCTGTTTGATATCGTGTAATTTGGTAGAAAGGTTGTATGATAAAATATGACGTTATTCGTTTTATTATTCAAAGAATTCACGCCAAACCGATGACCCGTTAGGGCTAGGGTTTAACCCTTTCACTGCCAGTCTGTCTGTAGCTGACTCGTAGCAAAAAACGTTTTGATTTTTCAAAGAAACAGCGAGAAGAACTTGATTGAAAAAACAAAAATCAAAACGAAAACTATTTAAGTCCTTTTTGTTTATTGTAGTGTGGTAAAGAAGTGGGTTGGCAATAAGCAAACATGGCACTCTGCTTGCTTTTCGTCAATCGGTGAAATTGGCAATGAAAGGGTTAATAAAAAAAAAAGGGTAGTGTCTAGAGGGACCCCAAACGGGGTCTACTTAGCCAACGAGTCAAGGGAGATCTCAGAAATATTCTGCTTCACTCATGCGTGACTTTGCGTTGTTTCCGTCTTCTCTCGACTGACAGAAAATGGCGATGCCGGTTGTGTCAATGGGAGATTAGGGTTAAGATTAGGCCTAGACCCCCACATGGGGTCTCCCTAGCCTCTTCCATAAAAAAGGGCATGGAGGCCAAAATCATGATTAAAAGATTATAATTAGGAAGGCTCTCTGCGTCACTGCACAGGATTCAGTAGCGTGAAGGCCATATTTTTTATAATACGTCTCATCACCTCTTTCACTCTGTTTTGAGTATCATGCTGTGGCAAAATAGGTTGGTAGTACCCAGTTCGAGAAGAAATCTGTGTAAAGAATAAGTTTTCCTATGGACGCAACACTACAGCCGACTCGCTCATGATGTGAGCCCACGACCTTCCAATTGTGAGCCCGACAAATTTAACCATTCGGCCACGAAGCCACAATACGTATGCCTTATTATATTAATTAATTGTTTACAAATGGGGTTTTGCTCAAGAACTACTACCGAACCAGTAATAAGGTTACTCCATGGATATGCCGGACCCTTGAAAGCTTATGTCAACAGTTGCGAATTTGATATAGGCCAACGTGATAGTGGAGAGGACCGTACATTTATTCGTTTCATGTCATTTGGGGCGGGACGACATGTAGATCTAGAGCCTAAAAATAGTTGTTAAAATACAATGTAGCTGGACTTGTGATTGAGTTATCTATGAGTTACCTATCGATGCCTATTGATGTAGAACATTTTCTTCTTAACTGCTGATACACTCCAATTGACTGCAGACATTTGGGTTTAATACCGGTATGCGTCTGTCATTCAATGCATGTATCAAAGTTCACTATGCTTACCCTAACAATCTCTAAAATGTGTTAATGAAGAGGAGGCCCAAACATATGTTATGTTTGTCGAAAAAGAAATAGATAATTTTAAAACATTGTTTCAGAAATGATGATGATGACGATGATGGTGATGATAATAATGATGATGAAGGTAAGACGTAACAAGACACATAATTTACGAAACGCACAGGATTCAGCGCTGGCACCATTGCTGGGATGTAGCTGTTGGTGAGCCAGAAATGTTTCTCTAGACCTGTGACGTTATTGTCCACATCGGCTTGAAATTGGGCGTAGTTGTCGTACTGACCAGCTAACATAATGGCCAGAGTCATTAGCTGGCGACTTGGGCGTTGTTGCATTGGAGTGGCTTGACCTAGAAATTATAGGAGTATTATGTTCACGTCTTCGATTTAGTTTTAGTTCTGTGACTGTACGGGTGACGAAACAAAAAGCGCCTAGTGGATGTCCTTGGGTTAAACAGCATGTATTTCTCCCAGGCTCGCACATACATACAATTTCTTCATCTCCGCCCACCCCCTCTCTTTCTCTCCTCTCTCTCTCTCTCTCTCTCTCTCTCTCTCTCTCTCTCTCTCTCTCTCTCTCTCTCTCTCT
>JBDFRD010118930.1:0-12992 GCA_039654405.1 Bullina lineata
ACCTGTTTATTGCCACTCTCTGACACACTGACCTGTTTATTGCCACTCTCTGACACACTGACCTGTTTATTGCCACTGTCTGACACACTAACAGACATTCCCCATTTGAGACTTGGAGTAATCACGAGCTGAACTTACAGTAAAATGAGGACCCAAAAGAGTAATTTTACCACGTACAGGGATAACGCCAGAGAACAAAGAACACAACAGCAATGAGATTTAAAAGTATATATCCTTGCCGAAATTTGACCGTAACTGCTCCGTAACTGCTCGTAAACCATAATTTCTGTCAGCTCCCCGCAATTCCTTACGACAAACCCGTAAAGTTGGCATGTCTGCACTGACCTGTTTACTGCCACTCTCTGACACAGGCATTTCATTGATGACTTTGTTGACAGCATCCAACAAGATCTTGATGGAGCTTGCAATTTCTCTGTGGATAATATCATGACAAGTGGATAAACATAGATCGATGTACCCCTTCTTATAATAATAATAACAATAAAAATAATTATAATAACTGAAGGTTATGGAATAATTACTGTGAGTTTAAGACATTTTTTAAAACATATCCTAGATATGTTCATTATTAAGATTATCCTGGTTAAAGAAAAAGTAATTTATCTGAAAAAAAAAAGAATTTTTGAGTAAACTACAGCAGTGGGAACAATGGAAAAGACATTTTGTGACCGGATGACCCAATTTATAAGCGTTCATCAGAACAAACATATTTTTTTTACATCATCTCCTAGATAGGACTCTGGTATGTTGTAGGCTTACTTCCCCAGCAGAAAATGCCGGTACCCAATTCGCACCTGGGTGGGGAGAGGAAAGAATGACGTAAAGTGTCTTTTTCAAGGACACACTGCGCTCACCGTCTGAATTCAAAGCCAAGACTTATAGCTTGGGAGTCCAATACTCTAAGTATCCAGCCAAACGTCACCACAAACCCTTTTCTCTGAGTTTTTGTTTGTTGATCACTCTTTTCCTTTTTTTAACTCACTTGATAGTATCCAGGAACTGCTTGCGGTCATAAATTTGGTCGGGGATTCGACTGAGAATGACCTTTAGATCACAGGCACATTTGTAGAGGGCCTTGAAAGAGGGCTCGGGACGAGGGATGCGTAGTTCTGGCAAGAGTGAAAAAAAAGAAAATGATGTGAAAACAAAATTCTGCTTCGTACTTCAGATCTTGTTCATTCCAGATCCGAAAACGCTCAGTTAAAATATCATAATATCAAAATATCACGATTGTGCTTTTCAAATTATCTATTGACGGTAGCGAGAAGAATGTAGACCAATATTCTCGCATGAAGAATTGGGAGCCGCCGCCGTTTTTTTTAACGTTTTCGACCCCGACCCTCTTAAATAAAAAATTTCTCATTGCTAAATATAATAAATGCGACAATATCAGGAAATATCAACCAATGAAATTCCGGTATTTCTTTTTGGCAGATTTCTCTATATTTAGTGGCTTTATCGATCGATTTTCGGGACGCTTTGTCAGGCTTTGTGTGATTCTGCTGTTTGCTTGTAGATCTAGGCCTACTCCGAACAGTCAATCTACTTATTTTATTTTTGCTTTTGCATCCCTGCTGTTTATAATCCGCACCGCTTGTATTGAATTTTATGGGATTTAAAATAAATTCCGACTTCAAAGCAGAGCCAGATCTGCATCGTATTTTACTGTCATAGCAGGAAGAGGGGAAGAAGACCGCTTGGACGATGTTTTCATTCATATTTTCATACAAGTAAAAAAAAAAAAGTGGTATCATAAACACATTTTCAGTTTACTAGTTTCAGAAAATGTAGACTTTTTACTCGTAATTAAGTTGTAAAACGATGATTTTACACACCACTCAAAATTACAAGAGACCAACTTGCTATACACCATTTTTTACACTGAGCAGGGCATGGCAAGGCAACTTTTAACGTCACAATTTCTGGAGGATGTCATCATCACTTCTAGGCTTAACTGAACTCTTCGAGATATCCTCCCAAGATGAAGTGCAAAAGGAAAAATGACATAAAAACATGAACAAATATTTTTAAAGGTATTGACAAAAAAACGAAGAAGGGTACCTTCAGAGTCCGTGGCTCCGCCCAACCGGAGTAGAGTTTCACACATGTCCAAGCGATCGGACACTTCCCCTTTCTTCAGTAAGCTGCGGGCCAGGTCATAGGTTAAACCTGGGATGGTGACTTCAGCCTGCAACAAAAAAAGATTTTTTTTCGCACACATTGTATAACTAGAAAGTGTGACGATGAGTATAGAGGTGCATTTCAGGTTCTCAATTTTTGGTTAAATGTCATGGAATGCAAAAGACGATATCTTTATTTAGATCTAGAATTCCTAGAGCCTGCAGATGAATGTAGAAGCTTGATCCTGGGGCGATGATGTGCCATGCTAGCTAGAGGAAACTGTTTTTTGTTATTATTTGTTCCCTTCGAAGACAAAAATTGTCAACACATTGGTTTGTACTTGTTTTCTTCAGGATAGCTCTTTTTACTTGTGATTTTGATTTTTATGAGTGATTCAGTTTCCTTAGAACAAGTACCGAATGGAAAACTGATGAGATCTGGGGTTACCTTATCTTCAGGAGCTTAGTTAGCTGAGAGTGGGAACTGTAAGAAACATAGCACAACAAAAGCAAAAGAGGAAATTCAAATTTCCCGGTTTATCTTTTTTCTATGTCCTATTTTGTAACAAATAATGTAATCATGGCAAATTATATCTAAATACATATATAGATCTAAAAGCCACTTATACCCATTCACTATTTTCAGATCACTTTGTCTAAAATTCTATTGTTCTCTTAGCTTACAAAAATCATTAGTTAATTTGCCTAATTCGAGGAAGAAAAGGAATATTTTGAACACTTTTGTTTGACACTCAGACACAGTCTCTACATAATTATATCACAAGTAGTTTGTTCTCCTTATAACAGAGAATCTTCACTACTTCTACAATGTAATGTTGATAAGATTACAGACAAACATTCATTACCCTCGAGATTGCTCGCCGTAACGTCTGAGCCGCTGAAATGTCTTTCTTCTCAAGCTTAAACAGATAGAATGAAAAACAAGAATCAACATCAAGGCGCAACACCTTGCATTTGTGAATGTGTCATAGACTATGACAAAGTCTGGCTACATCAAAATGAAGATTATATTTTTAATTCAAATACAACATATTTTCTAAAGATTCCTATGAGATCAATTCATGAGTAGGCCTACAACTATGACGTTTGATTTTAAGCCTTTTTTATTTTCTATTTTCTTTTACACCAACTCAATAAATATATATTGAGAGCGTTTGAGAAAGAAGAACCAATTAGAAATTCATACAAAATTAATTTTTTTTCCTCATGAATATTTCGATAAATTTAAGTTTCGTGTATAATTATAAATATAATTAGAATATAATAAATAAAAATCCTAGTAACTTATACATTTCGTGTTGCCTTATAAATGAATCCTCAGTGAATAACAGTTCCACCATTCATCCAGTGGTAAAACAGTTTTAACACGAACGAACCTTGTCCAGCACTGGCCCTATGACCACGTCCACCATGAGCTTGGAGTAAAGATGTTTGTCTCCCATTGTGATCTGCATCAATGGACCTGGTAGTAGCACCTCACGAGGCACAAACTGACTGCACACTTCTATTCCACACCTGAACTGCCCTTCAGGTTACGATGTGTTGCGATAGGTTCTGCTCAAGCTGGATCCTGGCAAACCTGTTGCAGTAGAAGTTTTGTAAAATGGGTGCTTCCGACGTGAAACTAGAAAATGTAAACCGAAATGGTACATAGAATAAGGTGTGAATGAGCTTCACGAAGCAAGGATGTCACAAAACAAAACCGAACGTGACAATCAGTTGCTGCTGTTGTTGTTCAGCAATTGTCGACACATAATGTATTTATATATTATGACACTGGTAACTTCTTGTTCAGGAGTGAAACAGACTTTGCCCTAGATCTAGTAGTAGAAGATGATTATATCATAGTATTGCTGTCCCACTTCACGCAACTGGAACCACAGGATTTATAAGCCCCTGGATTGTGAATAGATTGAGTTTTTACTAAAATAGAAAGTTTCTGATCTAGTGAATGCTAGATCTAGATCTATGCTTCAAAGCCTGACGAAATGTTTGCATTACAATAGTTTCTTACGTATTTTATGCTCATTTATTGAATTTAGCAACGATTTCTTGTGCCCTGACCAAAGTGACGTAGAGTCTAGATCTACATTCAAGAATCTATCTAGGAATCTCTAGAAACCTAGATCTAGATCTAGAAATCTACAGTTTAGATTAGATTCTAGATTTAGGCCTAGAATCTAGTCATTGTCAAGGCCTACTAGCCTAGAATGTTGGCCTACCCTTTCAATGTAAACCAAAAGTCAAAAGCTCATTCATGAAGCTATTCTAGATGTCGACCCATTTTTACACCTGATAAGATGGCACAGATCTGGATTTAAACATGTGATATAATTTAGATCTACAGCAGCAACAGAATAACAGCCTTCCCCCTCGTGTCATAGGGACCTTCTTGTCTTCTGTCATCATAATCATATTCTTTATTCGAACACGTCTACGGCAGTCTTCTGTTGGGTCAACCAGCCCCAGGAAATATCTATCTGGACCTGTTAGCCTGTTGTCAAAACATTATAAACTTACCCAGTTCTCTTATAATCCCATTGCTTTTATGAGCAGTGAGTTAACTGTTTTAAAAAAATATCTTTAAAAACGTGACACGATAGATCTCGTCTGCTCATTGATCTCCGTGTCAACAAGGAAGGGCGTAACGGAAATGAATCCAACTTAAAAATGAGTATAAGAGTAGTGAAACAGTTCAGACAAACAGAAGACAAATTTAAGCAGTACAAAATACAAAGTCTGTGAAAATCTCACTGGATCTAGATCTAGATCTAGAAAATCTAGATTCTACACACTTCATGGAAGTAGGCTAACATAATATACACTTCAGAAAGTAAACGATGCCTACAAGTTGCCTCCTGTGATGAATTAATTTAAGAACATATCACCGCTTACGACCCTCGGCGTGCCGTTTACGACAATGATCAAAGATACAGGGCCAGATAAAAACAGTCGTTTATTTCAGGGAGGTAATTATGCACGCACTTATATTTTCATGGTTATTTCCCTTTGACCATGTTTGCACAAAACAGCTTTATGATTGACTTGACTGATTTCTTTGTTCAGCGTTGGTTTTCCAGTCGTGTTGCTGTCAAGTCTGATATGATATATTATTATTATTTTTATTTGTATGATGTACATTGTACGGGGACGTTTTGTGATGGTGCTGTGAACGGCTCCGTATCTAATACTTGAAAGACTATTACAATATAACTCATGAATGTTATTGGGCCTATGCTTACCTCGAGTACGTACCTAGATCTACGTTAATAATATGTACGAAGATCAGAGCCAAACGTCGTAGACAAAAATGTGATCAAATGTTTTGTTTAGTGTTGTTACTCTGGAACTATTACGAGACTACAGATATGTAATTGTCTTACTTCCTGAGTACAGCAGTTTTGTCCCTTTTCTGTGGTCAACACATTTTTAATTAAAATATTTTCCACATTTACTTTCCTTTACCACCAGAACAAATCATTAGTCTGATTAGTGTCGACAGGAATGCTGGACGAATGGCCAAACAATAGACTTGACGTTGAGTAGTTGGGTTCAAACGTTAAATTTCTTGGGCTGACTTATTTGTAAAAGTGGAAATGGTACCTTGCCACCAGTGTGCACTTAAAAAAATGGCAATTTTGTTTTCTATAAATATTCTCACACAAGCTTGTGACCAAAACATCAACATGTATTATTACTATTATATCGTTATGGTCTATTGTGTGAACTGATGTACCGGTACTAAACATACGACAGACCAGGGTCCTGTCTAAGAAATGATAAATAATTTAAAAATCACGCTACCAAAACCAGGATAAGCTCTGCCTCTTTAGGCCTCGTAGGCCTTGAAGGAACTTTACTTACTTACCTATTACTGATGTACTTGATTGTGTGTGGCTGAGTATTGTGGTGCGACATGTATTATTGGCATACAATTTGTCCAATTTTACAACAGATTTTTCTTACATACTTTTTAAATATGTCCATAAACGTTGCTACAAACCATCTTCTTGTGAACTAAACTGACAATTCTCTGATGGATCCCTCATCAAAAATCTAAGATACACACATACACTTGTAAATTTAAATTTGACCAAAGATGAACAGATGTAATTATGCTGTATGTTTGGAAATAAATGGCTTTGCAGCTATTTGGTTTATTATGTAATATTAAGCAGCCAGGTTCGTAATCAGAAAGTTGTGGGCTCAAACACTGGCCATGTGATCACAGTGATGAGACCTCAGAAAAAAAAACAATTTCTTCTCTCCTTACCCATCCTTACGACAGACTAGCTTGTCTAGGAGATGAAGTAAAAATCATCTGTTCTGCTTCACGCTAGCGAAATCGGGATAAACTCCGGATCTATGAACCTCATGGCCTTGAAGGAACTTTACTACTTTACCCCTGTGCCAACTGAATGGTACCAGCATAATGTGATTTGTTTCAGGTAAGTGTCCATCCTGCCTAGGAGATGATCTAGTATTATCAGAATCATCTACATCATTTCACGCTGTTGAATTTGGGATAAGCTCCAGCTCTTTGGGAATTATGCACTTACAGACAATGAAGGAACTTAATTTTTTTTAAACTTTACTTAGCAGTCTCGTAATGGTCCCATTTCATTCAACATTGTGTTTCACTCAATTTTGCACCATTTCTGTCTAGAAATAAACAGAACAAATATGCTTCACATTGTTCATTTTTATATAAATTTGAACAATTACATTTTTTTAATGAATTCCTTGAAATGAAATAACGTCAGTGATGCACACAAATGACAGGTTTAGACAAAAGGCATAAAAAAAAAAACTCAAAAGAATTATTTTCTGTCAAAAACATGCAATGGTATTTTATTTTCAAAAACATGACATCAGTTATTCTGCTTCCTGCATGACCTACAATAGGCTTGTCCAGATTAATCTAGTCTTCCTTTGATTATTTATTTATAAGGAGTGAGCTTGAGATTTCTACAACTACAGAGTACAATAATTGTTTCTGTGTTCAACATCAGTTTCAATTAAGTATTACATGTACATGTATACAGCAAAAATTACGACAGACTAGTGTCCTGTCTTGGAGATGATTTTAAAATCATCTGCTCCGCTTCATGTTACCGAAACTGGGATAAGCTCCGGCTCTATAAGCCTCATAGGCCTTGAAGGAACTTTACTCACAGCAAATATATCATTGTGGGAAATTCTGTAACAATTAAATTAATCTTTTTTTTTTTTAAGTAGGCTATATCTCTTTTTATGTCTTTTTAGACTAGATTCGAGGACTAAAGTGGTGCGATGGCCGAATGTTTAGGGCGTTGGACTTCTAATCCAAGGGTTCAGGGTTCAAATCTGGAAGGTGAGAGTATTGTGTCCTTGGGAAAGACACTGTACACCATTTTTCCTCTCCCCACCCAGGTACCGGCATATTCTGCTGGGGAAATAAACCTACGAAGAGTAGAGTCCTGTCTAGGAGATTAAGTAAAAAATCATCTGTTCCGCTTCACGTTACCGAGACAATGATAAGTTCCGGCTATATGGGTCTCATTGGCCTTGAAGGAACTTTACTTACTTACTTCGAGGAATAAACTACACATGAATGACAATACTGAGGACTAATCATACACGCAACAAAATGATTATCTAATTCACAAATGAATACATGAATATTTGTGAAGAGAGTCGTGCAAAAAGTCAGTTTAAAAAATGAACAACTCTAATAATCCAAATAAAATTGAATTCATGACATATTTACAAATGAATATTAAACTTGACATCAGTGTCTGAACTTCCCCCCTCTCCCCTTTCCCCTTTTCCTAAGCACAAACCCACAAGAACTTATTTCACATATTTTTCCATGAACTTTTTGTGGAACTCAGAGCGCAATGTGTCGTTGATGAAGCCTCGAGATCTGTTTGACTCATCTCCCTTTGCACAGTTCTTGAAGACTACGTCATCGTCCCATCTGCATGAAAGAAAAAAAAGAGAGAATTCAACATTTTAAGATTTCTTTTTTATTTTCAATGCTAGATCACTTTGCATGAATGATGTAAAAAAAAATGTAATTTTTAAATTGTAAGGAGAACATTCCTCAAACATCGCAAATTGTTAAGTAACGTTGCTATACAAAGCAGGAAAACTTTACAAAACACAGGGTGAAAAACACTGTCAAGTTTTCAAAAAAAAAAAAAGACAGGATGAAACTGACCTGACTTCACCATATTAAAAGAAATGCTTTAGTTCTCTTAATCATCATTATCATCAACCTATTGAATCTAGTGGTGCTAATAAGGGCAATAACAAAGGATATCCATCCCTGAATGTGCCTGTTCACAGGCGACAATAAACAAAACCACCGAACAAACAAACAAGGATGTCCATCTGTCTGTCATGCGCCATCTTTGAGAGTCCTCCTAAAGTGCAGTTCAACATCTTAATCTCTACTTGATTGAGTGACTTAAGAGAATTAAATTAAAACACCTATCTGCACATTCCTAACCACGACAAGAGGAAGAGGAAAACTGACAATATATTGAGCATGTACGTGCTCAAGTGTTTAACAGACAAAGTCTTGCTATGGACACAGACTGTTGGAGCAATTGTTTATATAAACAAGGAGTGAGAATTTAAAGTTTTTATAAAAAAAATATTGACTGTCATTTTCAAGAGATAAACGTTATCCAAAAGCAGGCTTTGTTCTCTTGCATACAGACAAACCCGAAGACATCTGACAACATCTACCTGGTACCTACCTCCGTTTAACTTTAAAATCTGTGGCTGCTTGTTTTTCTTGCGCTAGAAGTGGGTTTCCTTTCAGAATGTTTTCCGTCCGAATTCTCTCCTCCTCCACCTTTCTTTCTGCGTCCTAAAATTTGAGACAAGTTACATTTTAACACAGGTCAATCAATACACTTCAATAAAAATTAATGCTTTATTCACTATCACAAATTAATAAGACAGACCTGAGAACAATAAACACTGCGACAAAGAAGCAACCATTTAGTTGCTGCTCGTCTGAGCAAGAGACACGACTAATCACTGGTATCACTGGCCCAAAGCGCTGGCCATTGTCCACACAACAGAGGACTATTTTATTACGTGATGAATATGTAATTATCTTTCTTTCAAAAACGGTAAATTTGAAAAAAATCAATCGTGGAAGTCACAATGAATTGCGCAATGAGCAACCAGCAATTTGTCAAAAGCAAGATACAATCAAGGTTAATAAAATAAAACCACAACTGATACAAACAAGTCTTTTTTCTCAAGGACCACTCTATCTATCAGTGCACTCTTGTACTAAAATTGCACGTACCATTTTTGCTTTCTCCTCCACCCTCTCCTTCTTGATTCTCTGGAGCTCGGCTAACAGCTCAGCTGTGTCATCCTCATCGTCATCCGAATCATCTTCCTCCTCCTGAAAAACATCAGTAAGAATAATAATGAATGCTGTGACCACCTCACTCTGTGACAATAACACGAGGGAACCACACTAGACTGGACAATAAATTTTGATACTCTTGAATTTCAGCATGTCCCTTTCTATAATTCAAAGTTTTGGGTCCATTCCCAAGCACTTCGAATATGAGGTTTCCATTGTAGCTTCCCTGACAGATTTGAAACGCTATGGAAATGAAAACAAATACCGTACCTTTAAGACAGTCAGTCTGATTCTGATATTGTGAGTTTAAAAACACCTGTAATCAGGAGTCCCTGTGGCAGAGGAATGAAGGAGATGCTAACTAGAAATCATTCAAGAATTTCTTTGACTTTTTTTTTCTCTCTTCGCACTCGATGTAAAAAATGAAAAAAAAAAAAGATAAAAAAATAAAAGGCGATATCTTCCTTTCATATTAGATAAGAAAGATAGCAGAAACAGCCCGACAAAAGGAAGTTGGTCCAATTGCATGACAAAAGAAAAGCTCACGTCATCATCGACAGGATCATCAGCATCCAGATTGGCCGCAGGAATCTGCTCCAGGCGAGGTCTCTTGCTGCTGCTGCTTGAATCTGAAATGATGAGATGAATACAACAGCATAAATGGTCTGTTTCTGGTACTTGATTCATCATCATCATCATTGCCCCTCACCCTTATCAGGGTATAGGCCACATACAAGGGATTTCCACTTTATTCTGTCCTCGGATAACTTTGCAAGTTCTGACCATGTTTGTCCTTGGTACTCGATTAACGTTCAGAAATCTTTTAGTCACAGTGGGAAGGTGAAAAACTGATGAATGATGAAAACACATAGGGTTGGGTAGTGAAAACATAATGGTAAGAAACAGTGTTGCACAATAGTAAATTCCCATGTATGAAATTAATGTTGTTGAAAGTCTTGCATTAAATTAAGTTTATTGCCCCTTTATTTTCAAGGTAAGTTGAAACCCCATTCCAATACATATGACATGGGATTGCTCTGCAGTGGATTCATCAATTTACACAAATCAGCATTTTGGGATTCTTACAGAGAAGCACTTGATCACAGGCATGGACTTTATAGAGAAGACACCAATTACTATTTGATGCCCTCAAAGTGCCCCTTCTTCAATCAACGTGACTCACCACGTCCCCTGTCCCTTTTCTCTCGGGTTGAGCGCTCACGCTCTTCCAACTCCCTGCGGAAATCCCGTCCACGAAGTTCCTCCTGAGTTCCCTGACCTTCTTGTCTGAAAAAATTAAAACGATAATATAGAATATTATTTATTTTCAATTCATTTAATTTCCTCCTTCCACATTTTTTACTTTCAAATGCTCATAGAATTTGTCTCTGTCCCATCTCTTTCGTCTATTGAGATTTTGAGACCACTTTCTTTGTGAATCAAAATTAAATATTTACCAGAGTTTTATTACTACCATCTCTACAAAGTAATGTGGTCTTTAGGAAAATGTATAATTTTTTTACGAAAATGTAAATAAGCAGAAGGAAAAGAAGAATTAGAAGAATGAAGAATAGACTCATTGAACTAATAGTTAAAATCAAGATGTCAAGAAGAGGTTTACATTTTTTTTATAGGGACAAAGAAAACAAGAAAAAAATGTTTCTAAACTCAAGGTACGAGGATCTCTATTTACAATCTCCTCTCCATCTTCTTTTTTGCGTTATTTCATCTTTTCAGCTGCTTACTTTTACTTATTAAGTAAAACCTACCTGTATTTAGATTTTGTATGAGAGGGCAGGTCTCGGCTGGAGTACTGTTTTGAGAGGGCACTCAGATCACCCTCTCCCTTTCCCCTTCCTCCCTTTGCGGTGTCCCATGTTGGACGAGCCGCGGTGGTCATTTCGTCTTGTTAGACGGTCACACTAACAACAAAAATGCGATGAAATGTTCTGTAAGGGAAAGAAAAAAAATATTTTTAAAGAAATATTTTCTAATAAGCTGACCTGAAATCGTCTGATAACATAAAGTAGACATGCCCTTACAGAGAGAACGTCAACATGGCTTTTGTCCATACGTTACTCGTCCGCGCTTATCATTTTCTCAAATTTACTGCTGCATTCATGCTATTTCGGGTTCCAATATGGAACTGAAACAGCTTAAACTAGACATAGATTAACTTATTATTACATGCGGTTATCAATAGTATTTTATTTCTATCAAACCATCAAGATTGAATACATTGTCCCTGCCTTGCTGATAGCGCACACTAAACAATGAAAAATGAAGATAACAAACGTCTTGCTCTTGACAAGATTAGATCCAACTTCTAGATCTAGATCTAGAATGTCTAATTTTGTTGTAACATTTTCAACGACTGGCTAGATCTAGATCTAGATCTAGAATAGATCTACTTTTAGTGGCAACAAGGACAAGCAGTGACGGATATCTATGACATAGGTAGAAGTGTGGAGAAATATTTGTAATGAAAGTGGAGAGACTTCCTAGTCACATAAGACTATTCATGTGGGGCAGACAATGTTGATGTTCTCTCTGTAATGGCATGTATAAAGTAGACCCTACTCTAGTCTTTATCAATCAAGTGAAGTGGACTATCGATAACTGGTTATAGATCAGTGTTTTCAGTCATGTAGCCAAATACGATGAGACCAATAAAGATCAGGCCCGTAAAGATCAACCTTCCTCTTAGATGACTAGAGTCTTGGTCCACTTAAAACAGATTTGGATATAATAAAAATATACCACTTACAATTCACTTGTCAGATTACAGAATAATTAAGCACATTGTATTATTCTCTTCCAGTAATGACACATGAAACGATAACTTGACGGAATAACAATGAATTTTGTGCAAAACAAAACAAGAGTAGTTTACCCTTCGATTGGATGTGATTCTGCGTTTCTTGAATATAAACTAAATGTTATATTATAAGGATACCGATACAGATTGGATGGAGTGTCTTGCGAAAATCATTTTCGAAAGCAACTTGAAAGGAAACGGGGTTATTGGTTACTTTTGAAGAAGTAGATTATGGACGTGTTGATGAGATAATCATACCTTCTGTTTGGTAGGCACGTAAAAGTGCGTCTTATACCTTGGGTTAGCGCACAGACTATTTTGTTATCTGTGGGTTAGCGACTTAGAAATACCTCAGTGGCGCAGACTCAACAGCCGTTTTCATTTTATATTAGATATTTACCTATACAGTATTTTGCCTGTACAATTTTCTGGCAGGGCCGGCCAAGATATCACAACTAAGATCGTCTTTAACCACAAGAAGAGCTTAAGTGAAGTCAAGTGATTTTACGTCACTGCGGTGGTAGTAGTAGTAGTAGTAGTATCGTTTGGCTACGACTACGCTTCTAAATCATTTGTGTCAATCCAAGCCTGAAAGTCGTCGTCACATCTGTTAATTTGTTCATAGCCTCCTTCCAGT
>JBDFRD010119152.1:0-12988 GCA_039654405.1 Bullina lineata
GATGATGATGATGATGATGATGATGATGATGATGATGATGATGATGATGATGATGATGATGATGATGATGATTGTTGTTGTTGGTGGTGGTGTTCGTAATGGTGCTGATGGTGATAAAAAGTCTGAGGCTGTACCAATGTTATCGGTGAATCAATTTGCTGTTTACGTTCAATGACTGTGATGACGCAGTTGTTCGAGTTTCCATCCGCACTACATGTAACTGTAACTAAACATTAAATACACACGATAATTATTACCTTTGAACTCCATGGCGCAGATTTGAGCTTCGCGAGGACCGGAAACGGGAGGTAGTGCGTACCACAGGCCACATGGATAGCCTCCGGCGTGACCTTCACCACACCATCCACCGCTTGTCACCAGTCCCGCCCTCCCTATCCAACCTCAACGGTCTGTCGCCCAACCGCCTTTACCAAAATACCTACTGTGGCAAGAGCATCAACTTACAAGGCCAAACTCACCCATCACTTCAGTCCAATCACATCCAGCTCCATCAGGATTCTGATCGCCAAGACGTTGATGGAGACAGCAGTTCTGCCAGCACGTCTCAGGTTGGAGAGGAGGTTCCCAGGGGCCCGGCTATGGCGTCGCTGGATATAGAATACCTGAAGGCGGAGATTCTGTCCGGGTTGAGGCAGGAGCTGAAGGAGACCTTGCAGAGCACCATCCTATCCGGGTGGAATTACCCCAAGACGATCGCCTCAGTAGGAGCCGGGCCTCCATCATCACAGGCTCCTCCTCCTCCTGCTCCTTCTCTTCCAGGACCTGTTCATCCGCAACAGCCGTCCTCGATACCTTCCTACAACTCGGACTTATATCACACGCATCTTTATACCCAGCTCTGATACTGGCATACACAAAACTTTGTTGCACTTGCCTCGATGTCTCGTTACCTCTTCAGGACGGAGATAACGGAAGACAAGACATTCATGGACGGCGGAGTTTCTGTCATGACAAGCTCTGGACCCTAGCAGACAGTCAAGGTCTGCATCGCTGCACCAGCTGGGACTTGAACTAGTCAGGTACTGGTTTCTCACACCCACGCGTGCACGTAAACTTACTGCAGTTATTTGGTGAACGAAAACGTCACTAAGACGACACCAAGCGCGGTCGTGAAGCTGAACCATATCACCAACTTTGCAACTGTTGTTTAATTTTTATTATTTCTTTTTTCAGTATTGTGATCAATTCTATTGGATTAAATTTTCGATCTGGAGATTCACCATGTGTTACAATTCACTTCTTTCTCATTTTCCATAGCGTTTGTGTAAATCGATGGATTACGTGCTGAGAACGTATACGGATAAAAGCATGATCGATTTCACGGTTATGACCTGCAGTGAAAGTGTGGAGTGGAGAGATACACTGAAAGAAACGATCATCATGTTGTGGAATTTTATTTCTTTCGTCGTTATTGTTCCCTTTTCCAAGCGTCACCATATTATGTCAGCAGTTTGCTTTTTTATCGCCCGTCACTCATGTGACGCTTTTCGGAAACAGAGAATTGATCGTCAAAACAGTTGCCTAACTTAGTACGAGTAGCAAAGGAATCAAAAAGCGCGAAGTGTTCCATTAGTTCCAGGGGTGTTTTCAGTGGACTTGTCCGAAATATCAGGATTGAAATCACAGCTGGAGTTATTAATTATATTAAAAGGCTTTCGTTGTCGACCTTCAACAATGTTCACAATATAATGTATCTCTAGTATACTTTTTAGCTCCACTCTCGGAGTTAAGTTATGTTATCATTCGTGTTATTAAAGTCAAAATGTGTGACGAATAAACCTTTACAGTTCCTTGAGCCCAGTTGTATGCATTCGTTGTGGGCTGACCGTGTACAGAATTTGAAACATGGGAGTAATAGAAAAAAAAAAGGGGGGGACTATGGACATAGATATGTCACACGAAAGCATTCCCAAACTGACACAAGAAGTGAAAAGCGTTCGTCACTTCTGACCATTTTGTTTCTTCGGGCTTTTTAATACGGAATACAACAAACAACTAAAAAAACTCCCTTGTATTTGTACAACTAAAGATAACAAATTCCCTGCCCATAACCTAACTTTGTCATAACATACATGTATATAATATTTCATTTCATCGACATCGTATTCGACTTCTGATGATTATGTTTTCATCTATATCGTCTTATAATTTCATCTTACGCAATGAAACATCCATTCTATCTGTGATCAAATTGTCTAAGCGTAACGCTTTTCAAAGTTCATTGTAGTTTTGCACTCTTCTACATTGGGTCACTGAAGCTAATACAGTGTAATACACTTGTACTTCTCTCTTCGATCCTTTTACTTTCACCGACAGCTATCATATTTTCTCCGTGACCTCCATGTACTGTATATCATGTGTTAATCATACTGTTTAGCTGAGCTTTCAGTAACAATGACATTGACATTAGCCAACATTAACGAGTTAAGATTTTACGACTAGAGAGTGAGCCTCTATCAATAGTATCATAATGTAAATGTACCTTCGACGGCATTTTAAAAGAAAACCTACTTTTCCTTTTTTTTCCATTTGTGTTTATTAAATTGGCCACAAAAAGCATAGCTTGTTTACACATGTTACCATCGTCTTGCATTTGACTATATTTCTTTGGCACCCAAATCCAAAGGAGGGTCCTTTCTGCAGTCGAAACCACGAGAATGGTCTTCATTCAGGGGTACAAAGTACATGTACAGGTACATGTATATATATGTAAGTCTTTGTAAAACTAACTGAAAGCATGTGGTTTAGGAGAAAGGGTTTATAGCTGCTGCTGCTACTACAATTGTTCCTCCTCCTACTACAACTGCTACTAGTACTACAACAACTACTACTGCTGCTACTGCTTCTAGTTATAGCCTACAACAACAACAGCAACTACTACTACTACTGCAACTATCACCACTAAAACTGCCTCCGTTTTTTGCTGCTGCTACTGTTACTACCATTGAAAAAAAACTGACATCTCGCCATAATGTTGCCTATTCGTTATATCGTATTTTCAATATATGTGAGAATTTATAATAAGCATTAACTAGCCATGCGAGTAATTTTCACTTTTCTAGATTTTCCGGAATTACATGTATCAAAAAACGAATAAATATGGCACGTCTTTTGATGGCACTGTCAAAAATTTTAGATACATCAATTTCAGAATTACATCGTTTCACCTCACAATCGTTACTGTTGTTATTTGTACAGAACATTTGTAGATGTACATTATATCAAAAATAAAATGAGAAATATTGCACTCCAATTTTTACTTACGACGAAACATGAAGTTTAAATGGTGAAAAATAACACAATGAAACACGCATACATTTGTATTTTATACCCTCTTTAATGCCATCGGCAATTTGAAGAAAATGCAAGCCTGTCCGTTGAGAGGGCAACGGCTAGTCCTAAATAATCTTATTATTTATCTTTTTTTTCTTCTGAAACTGGCTTCCTGTGTGTGGTAATGATCCGAGGCTATCTCAGTGGAATGTCAAGCGCGTGGGTCAATATGAAAAATAGCGCTGAATTTTCCCCAACGAAGAAGAACTTAAAGTTAAAATGCGTACCGTTATAAAACTGGCAGATTCACAAACTGTGCTTACTATACATGTACATGTTTACTATTCATGTAGGCCTACATGTACATGTAGTTTATTGAGCATTAGTCGACACGCCCCGTTCTGAGGGACAAACCGACGGTCCTCGCGTTACTAAACTGGTTGAGGTTAATTAATGAAATGTAGCATTTTGCAATAGTAATGGTATAAAAGGAGAATAAAATGGACTGGAAATTTGACATACAGTATGTTTAACGTTTAGGAAATGTGGATTTCAACATCAATCCGCAAAGGGAAGCAGAAATGCCTACGTTGCTGTCTGTCGTTTTATACCGTATCTTGTACTGGTAGAAACAGAGAGAGAACCAATTTTAATAGATGTACTATAGTATTGGTCTGCCTCGCTGGTGATATGAGCTAAGGACAAGGACTGGACAACCGAAGCAACACACCATACATGCAGAGGAAAGAGTGAGAGGAGAGACAACAAGGGGATGGAGAGGACAGAGGGGAGGAGAGGAAGAGGGATAAAAAGAGAGAGGGAAAAAATGAAGAGAGGGGGAGGCAAAAGAAGGGGCGTAACAGAACTGTGAAAGTATCAAAAGATACAGTGGACCCTCCTCCATGTATTTTTGTTGTTGCTGTTTGTTCTTGTTGTCGAGAAAATATATATACATGTATACACATACAGAAACTTGTGCATAATTCTTCAAAGAATATTTGGGGAAACACTGATGAATTTACCAGATTTTCAGTAGCATTTAGACGTTCTCAAGGTTCGAACTTGGAAGCGAACATTTTTCTTGATATTTGAAAAATAAAATTGTGAACGCTGATGCACTTGTTCATAAATTGTTGCATTACTGAACATTACATACAATGTATATAATATGTATAATATAAATGTACATGTTTATTTTTTTTTTGCTGAAAATGTCGTATGCAATGATCAAAGCTATTTTGCTCTGCTGTTGTTTTTCCAGGAAATACTTGTTTAAAAATACGTGTTTATGTCACAAGAGTACTTTTATGATAACGTAAAATGTGACAACAAAAGTAACCCTTCCACAACCTTTTGTCCCATCAGTTTCATCATCCGTCACACTCTCCGACAATACATTACAAAAAACAATCTATAGAACATGAAGGAATTCATAGAACAGGTTTGAACAATTTCAAATGCTGTATTTGTAATACAAGTACATGTACCTTTAACTCTTTGGGGACCAGATATGGTACTGATTTATACAGATAATTTTTGAAGTGCTTTTGATTATGTTCAGTGATTCAATACCAATCCTGTTTACAGCCAAATGACCAACACTCACCCACATGAAATGAATGCTGTAATATTTATGTACTATTATTACTCTCTTAGCTGTTTTAAAATATTGGAAGGTTAAAGAAACAAATTTGTGATCTTATTCGATATATCGGCCATTGGTCCTCAAAGAGTTAAAAATGTACAATGAAATTTTTCCTCCTGTAAAATGATGGAAGAAAGACAAATTAACAACAGACACTTTTTCAGACAAAACACAGGAGTAGTCATACATTGTAATTAGTTCAACATTTACTCTCAGTCCTGATGGACACACAATGTGTTATCAAAGATTCGCCTTACAACGTGTTCACTCTTTCTTCCTCTTTGTTTGCAAAGTCTGTAAACTTATTTGTACATCATTAAGGAACCTCAGTGTATGAAGACTATTAACAAAGACACACACACACGTCTTATGTGACTGAACTGAATAAACACTTCATCTGTAACTTCAGTGTTTGCATTCCATCTTTTTTTTTTTTTTTTACTGATTTCTCAAAATGAAATTGCTAAACAAAACCACTGCTCTTATAAACTGTTTCTATCACACAACACATCCTCTCCCCCCTCCTCAAACTTCCTCCCACTTTTTCTCTCTCCTTCTCTACTCTCCTCTCTCTTTCTCTCTCCTCCACTCTTCATCTCTCGTCCACTCTTCATCTGTCTGTCTCTCTCTCTCTCTCTCTCTCTCTCTCCTCCACTCTTCATCTGTCTGTCTGTCTCTCTCTCTCTCCTCCACTCTTCATCTGTCTGTCTGTCTGTCTGTCTGTCTCTCTCTCTCTCTCTCTCTCTCCTTCTCTCTCTGACTGACAACAAAGATCAGTTTCACAACTGTCCTCATAAAAGCATCCTTGCAATACGTGCCACACACACAAGGGAGAGTGTGGAAAAGGTTCACGGGGAAAATCAATAAGATGATACTCTCTTCCATAAGTAACAAAGACATGGCAGTATGCTGTACAATCGTCTTACAGGCTTCGCTTTGTCACTGATTCAACATGGAAGATAGAATTTCCAGCTGGAACAAAAGGAATGGCACGGATAAAAAGAACATTCAGTAAAACAACATAATGAGCACTCTATTTCTTATTGAACAAAAAATATAAAGAATATACCTATTCGCTCGTCAAAATTGTTCTTGAATATTACTTTTAGTGCACGTGTTTTATTAATTTTTAAAGTTTTTTGGAAAAGCAAAAAAAAAAAGGAATATTTTAAAGTATGTAATACTACTAATACCGATGATTGTAATAAATAATGACTGTGATGTGATGAGGATGATGACATGATGATTGTGTTAATAATGATGTTGATTTTAAAGAAGAAAAAGCAATAAGGCTGCCTGTCCACAAAACTTGTATCTAAAAATATAATTTTGTAAAGAAAGGTAAATAAATAGAAAGCAATCAACACTTGCCTAAATTTCATTTTTGTTATACATAGTATAAAATACCATCGTACTACCCTAAAGAATACAAAATACAGTTAAAACATATAAATGAACAATAAATATAAGTATTCAAAGAGACAAAATTGTATGTAATAAAATAAAATGAATTGTAATAGGCTACATCTGATTAGAAATGAAATCCATGTCGAACCGAGCCCAGGTCTTTTTGTGTGCAAATGTAGCTGTTTCTATAAATGCGAATTTTATATCAAGCACAACACATCATACCATGAGGCTGATAGATTGCAGAGCTTACATTATGATACAAACAAAAATTAAGATTCATCAGTCAGTAGCAAAATGAAAATTAGAAAAACTTTACATTCCAAGATGAACTTGAATAATTAGAAAAATGACTTACTTGACTTAATCCTCTTGGCTCCTTGTGAAGCATAGGGCCGCGATTAGGAAAATACTCAACTCAGTAATAGTTTTTGCATCTGACTTCCTTACAAGCTGACTACTGTATATGAAAATAAGCAGTTCTAAACAGAGACGAAATATTATTCTCACCTCTCTTTCCTTCTCGTTTTCTTCTTGGACCAGTTGATTTAAGGCTTCTTGCATTTCACTCTGAAATAGACAAAGACACAAATAAATCAGAAGACTGTCTGTGATAAAACAGCAAAGATCACTGTATCTAATAGTTTCTAATTATTTTCTAACGAGGTAAAACTCCATCAATATAATATCTTCTTGTTAGTTTTACATGAAAGACAGTGTTGCAACTCATACAGAAACCATAAAATCACTCAACAGTATTTTCAGATACATGAAATGTGCTAAAAAGGACAGGTCATATTTTGTTTCAACTTCATAAGGAGAATAAGAATTCGCACACAAATGACAGTTGTGCATTAATTGTGACAGATTTCCACATGGCCATTAACATTGTTACAAATATTTTCAAAAACATAGTATCAGAAATGTGAGATGTTTTTAAAGATATTCGGTATGGTTCTCAACTTGCACTACAATTTGTATTATGCCTGTCATATATGTAGTGAAGGAAGCAGTGAATGCTAGCCTCTTTTGAGAACAATTAAAATAAGAATTGCAATGTATAAAAAGGGTTACATTTTTAATAGGCATTACGATGAGGAAGAATGTTTGCGCTTCTATTGTCCAGCACTATGAGGCATGATTTGTTGATGATGAATAAAAGAAAAAGTGCAGCACGACACAGTGAGAATAGCAGGTGTCCTACCTTGAGAGAATCATCCTCCACCAAGGTAGCTAGTTGATCTTCTTGGTGTGTTCGCTTTTCCCTGATTTCCTCAAGCTGGTGAACTAAGTCCTTCAGTTTGTCTTGCAGTTCAGCTGTCAAAAAGGAATAAAAGCAATGAAGAACATGATGAATACATGAGAATAATGAACTCTTGATTATCAATGAGCAATCTTAAAATAATGATATGAAGTTAATTTTCACATAGCCAAGTCTCTTTCATTGTATATTTATTCATATCCCTCACACCTTTGTTCCGTTTTAAGTAGCTTTAAATCTGGCAATTTATATAGTATATAGATACCACATCTTATGTATGCCTCACTCTTTGCCTGGCATTGCATGTATACTGTCATAGTCATCACCATTCTGTTTGGTTCAGAGGTGTTACTCTTTTTTTCTTTCACCATGAAGTGAGAAGGAGAAGAGGGAAGCTCTTCCTTTCTTAGAAAATGAGCAACTCTCTCTCTTCACACTGACATTAACTTTTAACCCTTACCAAAGTTGAGACTAGCTCCTAATTTGACAGTTGACTGTTAAATTTTCTTGACTTTCCATAACACATTTAATGCACAACTCTCTCTCTTCACACAGATGTTACTTTTAACGCTTGCCAAAGTTGAAAATATCTCCTAATTTGACACTTGACCGTTAAATTTTCTTGAGTTTTCAAAATATATTTAACGCACAACTCTCTCTCCTCTATCTGACATTACTTTTAACCCTTGCCAAAATTGAGAGCATCTCCTAATTTCACAGTTGACTGTTAAATTTTCTTGAGAGTTTTCAGTGTACATTTAACATCAAAAGCTGCAATGTGTAAGCAATCATTTACCTGTGTCCGTATCTGTCATCACAGCCTCCTGACTTTCTGAGACAACTGAAGCAACTCCTCCTTTGGGTGTGGTTGGACCCCTCGATGCATCATCCTCTCCACTGTCCATAATGTTTATGTCCTTGTCTTCTTCTTCCTCCTCTTCCGAAGAGCTCATCTCTCCAAAAAAGGATGCTGGAAGCAAAAGGAAGTAAACATACCAGAGAAAAGATTCCAGACTTAAAATGTGTTTCAGGTAAATGAACCAAAGAGAATTGTCTAAGTGTTTTGTTTCTATTAATTTATTTGTTTTTCTTTTTATATTGAATCAAAGAATTTAGAATAGAAATAAATTATAAAAAATAAAGCCTTTTTCTTAAAATGTAAATATGGTATAAAAAAAGTTGGATACTATTTCCCATACTTCACTAAACCATTTATATCATCTATTTCAGTGCAATTTTTTTAAAAACTACACAAAAGTAATATACTAGTAAATCGTTTTAAGAACTTCATCAAGAAAAAAATAAAAGTGGATAATTCATCATTATTTCTAAATTTCTGGCACTTACATAATGTATGTGTGTGTTTGTTTGACCATATGGATTATTTCAATGTATCACACACTCACCAATATCAAGAGAAGTGCTGGTATCTGTTCTTGTGAGGCCCATCTGTGAGCCTGAGGCTGATGCTGACACATCGATACTCTAAGAAAAAGGAAAAAAAAAAAAAAAGCTCAGGTCAACACAAATTATGACCTAGAATTGTAACTGTGCCTGGATCAGGTTATTTCTCAGTTTTCTTTATGCACATTAGTCGCCAATGAAGTATTGCATCTATGGCTTTCATGGGCGCTGCACTTCAGCATGTCCCAAGTCACTGTTTATGTTTTGGTACACATTTGTCTCCACGCTTTCCTGCATCCAGAAGTCATCAACTAGCAATGTCGTTATTTTTTAAATTATCAACAGCTAAACTCATAATAATAATAATGTATTTATGAAATCAATAATAACAAAATAACAAAATTTATTCCAAAACACTTCATACATAATGAAAAATTAAATGACATAACACCTACAGTCATGCATAATTAAGTTCAATGGGCTTCAGTACAAGTGTTTCAGAAAATAATTTTATGAACTGTTCTTTCAAATTCTTTGTATGTCTTCTGATTTTCTGTACCAGCACATATTAACCCTTTCACTGCCAAATTTACTGATCGACGAAAAGTAGGTTTGTTACTCGCTGACATTAATGGCGTTACTTTGCTGGATCTTAATTTCAGTTTTCACTATAAATTAACAATGAAGAACAAGATGTCTGAAGCAGCTTTCTTTTAATCAATTAGTTTTCTCACTTTTTCATTAAAAAAAAAAAGATTATTTGCTAGGATTCAGCTGCATATAGCTGGCAGTGAAAGGGTTAATATCAGATCCAAAAGGGTCAGCAGGTGCAGGACAAAAGGTAAAACCCACTTTATTTACTTATTAGACAGATACTCAAATCTCATATCATACTAATCCATTTATCCTTGTATGGATGCAGAGAACTCTGAAGGAACTCTATATCTAAAAACTATTCCTTTTCAACAAATATTTCACATTCGCAAAATTATACATTATGTGAACTTTAGAAATTCGTAACTTACGACATATGAATGGAAACAAAAGTACAGAATTATTACTGCATTTACCTGTGACTGCCCTGAGTCAGACATTGATTTTTCATCATCCACAATGATTTCATACTTTACATCAATTGCCTCTGAATCATAGCGAAACAACCTTCTAACTTCTTTCTCAACCTCTGGTTGGTCCATATACTGCAAAAAATTTTTAAAAAATTGTTTAAATGTATATAGATATATTAAATATATATGTATAGATCTATTGATGAATAAAAATGATTTCAAATAATGTCCTCTTTTGTATTTCTTTTCTTCAATCACGATTTAAGAAGATAAAAATACTCAGACTTGAGAAATTATTTATTTATCTGCAATAATCTGTCTGAGAAATAATAATCCTTTTTCACCTAAGAGTATAAAACTATGTACAGAAAATATTTCAATGCATTACATTTCTTTTTTTTTTTTACCTTTTTCTTCAATGTTTTCCTAAATCTCCTCTTCCTGACATTCTTCAAAGGGGGTGTAACTGGAGAAAAAAAAATGAATGCATGTACTTCCAAGTTAAAAAACCCCAAAAACCTTAGTATTGTATTTATCAAATAAAAAAAAAATCACGATTGTTTGAGACAATGCAACAATCACAAAATGATACACTTCTTTATGTAACAATAAAACCTTTAATATTTTTTTTTTAAAACTACAACATACTTCCATGATTCCATGCAAATTTCTTGTCTTTATCTTTTTTCTTGGGACTATCATTCTCATCTTGTATCCAATCTTCTTCTGTTTTACACAGCAGCATCTGATAACAAAAGATAAGGTTATTAAGTAAAGATTAATCATTAGTTATCATTCACTACCACTTAGAGCAATAATGTATTTTATTTCAATATCTTAACACACACTGCAAAATACATTTTCTTTCACCTTCTTTTAGACTATAAATAATGTTTTCACAATCTCACATTGTTTGAATATGATTATTGAACACTGTGGAAGCTTAAATTAATCATTGAAAGTATCTACACCTGCACTATATGTCAAGATTTTTTTTGAAGAATTTATCTTTACCAGCTAGATCTACATAGCATTTCAAGAAATTTTAAAACTGTCATCTCACAACTCTGAATGAGCACCCACTGTTAAAAAAAACAGATGGAACATGTTACTTGAAAGGAAAGTACCTGGCCAGTGTAAAGACAAAACATTCATTACTTCTTGGGAATGGAATTCTGTCAACAGGGTCTAACTTTTCAAGATCAAAATAGGCTACATGTTATAAAACAAACAACATACAGTCTAGTCCATTTATAACGGCCTCGGTTATAACAGGAACTTGGATATAATAACAGTGATAAATCAAATCCCCGTTTTTTTCTCTATAAGTGTCAGTAAAAGGTGCCTGGGCTATAACAGGGTTCAGTTTGCACTGACTCGGATATAACAGTAACAGGGATCCCGCTGCCTGTGAAGTAGCATTCAATCCGTGAAATTTGTCTGTACGGTAGCTTGCCTAAACACAAACTTTCAAACACATGCAATGCACCACATATCCCATTCATTAAGCGGATGCCTCTCTCGTGGCGTTACACTGCAGTCTCTGGTTACAGTGACAGATTACCGAGAGGCGAGAGTGAGGCCGGGTGTCCACCAAAACGGAAACCACCTGACCCGACTGAAATCGACCAGTCTCCGCCCGAGTCCGGAGGTAAAGTAGTGCAGCGGAGTTTATGATTGCAGTCAATGGGAGGACGGCGAAAGGTGTGTCCACCAAAATGATACGACTCTACGCGGTAACCGACAGGTCGGTTGGAGTCTGGCAAGGGGTACTTTTGACGGTTTGGTTGATGAGTCACAGCGGAAAGGTCCTACAGGCGCTAATTTTTTTTTTTTACCAATTCAAACTCAAATTCGTAATCAGTGCCCGAAAATTAGCAAAGTCTAGCAAATAAGCTTTTTTTTTTTTTTTGCATATTTATCTTTTTATCGAAATGGTTTATCTTTTTTTGTCATCAGGCTCTACAGACTAGTAGATCTACATTGTACTACTAGATCTATAGCAATTCTTCTCGAGTCTAGAGAGAATTTTAGCCTTCACTTTCTGTGCACCGCTCGGGTTTTGCGAGAAAATGTAGACCTTGATCTAGGCTTGTGTCGGGTCGTTTCCGAATTGTCAGTTCGTCTCTGTGGACACACATAACGGAAACGACTAGACTAAACGACATCTCCTGTCTGACAAATCGTGACGGTTTTGGTTTGGTTGACATCTGGCCTGACAGTGAGAGATGAGACGTGTGTGACTGTGATTGCTAGGCCAGGCTGCAGCTAAGCTCGCTGACTGGACATGTGTTCATATAGTAAACTGAAGGTGCAATAGTACTGGTATTTTCCCTTGGTAATGGATATAACAGGACTCGTTATAACAGGGAAAAACTAGCAGTGCCGTCAGTCCTGTTATATTCGAGTTTGACTGTACATTTTATTTGGCTTCACCCTGACACACCATTCACTTGGCACATATCAAGAAATATATGAAAGTGATATCATGAATTCTGTTCTTACATACCTGACACACATCTGCTGTTTTGTAGAATGTCTTTTTATCCACCGTCTTCAGAGATTCAATTATAGTTGGCAAATCTAAAAGCTGCAATAACAACATTACACAAAAGTGTTCAAAAAATGTTGCTTAATAAAATCAATCTCATGTTAAAAGAAACAAAGAAAATATGACCATAATTTAAAACCACGATTGATTTAATAGTGTAGACAAGTTTTTAAAGAAATAAGATGATTAACATAACTGAAGCCATCGTAGAGATGAAGATCAGACTTTTCAAGTATGTGAAATCGGTCCTGATGTCCTGAAACATGGACAACCACTAAAAGTATCCTTAAGAAGATCCAGACATTTGTGAACAGTTGCCTAAGGAAGATTTTCAAGATCAGATGGGAAGATAAGATCAG
>JBDFRD010119263.1:0-12987 GCA_039654405.1 Bullina lineata
ATAGAGAGAGAGAGAGAGAGAGAGACAGAGAGAGAGAGAGAGAGATAGAAAGAGAGAGAATGATTGGAAATAATATTATTTGTAGGCTTATAGATCTAAAACTTTGCAATGAGAATGATACATGTACGAATTTGTGATTAGTTGCATGGGTTCAGAGTGAAACAAGCAGATCAAAAGGAAATGTTTATAATAAATTTGGGGATAGTGTGAGCATTTATCACCAATGACTTTTGTGGAAAAGCTTTTGAGGAGAACCCAGAAAAAGAGGGGGAGAGGAAAAACAAAAGGGGGGGGGGGTTGTCGTGGACGTGGGTGTGTGTAGGCACATGGACTTTTACCACCCCCTAGTTTTGTATTGATTGGTTATTTCCCTTGAAATTGGTTAATTAAGATAGATCTAGACCTTGCTTAAGATAAACTCATTGATCTGGTCCCAAGGAGTTCATCGCGGACCCCACTGTACACTTTTTAATGTAATTATAAAACTGATTTAGAAATCTAGATCTAGATCTATTGCTCATATTTCTTTTTCTCATTGAGTATTTTGTTTTATTCTCGTTCTTGATTAAGCGTTATATGAATTGTGTCTTTGATGTGTTTCCTAGGCCCTAATTGTATCTAGATCTATGTATGTAAGTTTTGTTGATTGTATGAATGAGACTGATATCCGTACCTTTGAGGAAATTCATAAATCCCGCGTCTCGGCGGAAGTAGGCTACCATTTGAATCGAGGCTGGCTAACAATTGCTTCTAGAGGGGTAAGTCAATTGAAGTCCCCACCCTTCGGCGGCCATATTTGTTGACCGGTACAGTCACTGCGGGGGAAAACGGTGATTCCTGAACAGATTCCTGTGTAAGTGAAGGATTTTACTCAGTGCTGGTCTGTTTTCTAGTGTGCTCTGATGCGATACTTGGAAATTCACACGCTATATAAGCACAGACTGACGTTGTGTCGAATTAACGGTTCAGTTTATAGGAAGTGACTGCGGCGGCAGCAGACAATTCATCGGATTCATCGATTGTTTTCGACTTCACAGCATTGTCGGAAGTCTTGCATTAGCTTAGTTAACTAGGCTACTCACTAGAAATCCACGTAAGCTTTGAACTGAGGCAGGCATGGGATGCAGATTCTAGCAAAATCTTTGAAAGAATATATCTAACTCGCTTGGAAACTTTAACGGAAGAGGAGACGAATAATAAATATGGGTGTGTCTACCCCTGAGCTCACCGCATCGTTTACTTTCATTACTTTAGTCGGTAGGCTAATTTTCACTTACTTTCACACAAAGTGACAGCTCTCAGTGTGCAATACCCGCTATAGAATCTATAGAATCAAGTGTATGTGGTGAAATCTTCTAAGATCAAGAACAAATGGGGGTAAACTTTTTTACTGTCAAAGGCCTACTGCTGAGACTTTCACTAGACTCTAGATCTAGATTCTACTTCTAGTCTAGATCAAGAATCTACTTTCAGTTCATATGAGGTCAATTCAGAGCTGGCTAGGAAGGAAAGGATACCCACTACCACCATTATTTATTTATAACGTATCATTAATATGGTTGAAATTATAATTTTTCGAATGAAACTATACGATCATCACTATTCCGGATTAGGCTAAACACGTGTCAGGATATCCCTAAAAACATACGCCTCTCCTGTATTCTGGATCATTGTTCTTGTAATCGCCTGTCATATTTGTGCACCACTAGATCTAAATATTGCATAGTAGGCTATATTACATTTACATGGTGTCAGAAGTGGGATCCAAACCCATGCCCACATTTTTGGACCATTGCTGTTTGCTTCACACTTTCTTTCTTAATTCCTAACTCACATCAAAAGTTGACTATCACTCAAATCTGTAAGAACATCTTCCAAATCTGACTCATCACTTCTTTCATCAATTTATGCATCGTTTGAAAGTGTCTTCGGGACAGTTCCATCGGGAAGGTTTTCCGAACGCGGTGGCATTGCAAGAATTCAAGGGTTAGGGTTAGGGGTAAGGCCCCTCTTTAACCCCACCAAAGAAAGCCCTCTTTAGTTACTTGGGGTATGAGACCGCGTTTTCGTTTTCAACGAAGAAACCCCATCGAAATCTCGTGAATAAACGGTATTTCGGTACCGAGAATGTAGATGGGGAGGCGAGAGAAGAAAAAAATGGTATAAAGCGCCTTTCCTTGAGCACACTGTGCAGCGTGGGAAAGAGACCCGGATTTGAATCCAGGATTGTGGATTGCAAGTCAAGAAAATTGCACTATTTTGCCGACACGCTGACATTTTTTTGGAATGCATCAAATTGTCGATTGAAAATTTTGAAGGTATCTTAGAGCATCTAGAGTGTAAAAATTCTTCTTCTTCTTCTTCTTTGTTCTCTCTGATGAGGAGGTAATGGATGGATCTGGATGTCGGCGATAAAGTCCACAGTTCTTTGTAGTTCCTCAGGCGTTCCAAACAGCTTTGTGCCGATACTGGTCTCTAATGGCCATTTTCTGCTTCTTTTTCTGTGTACAGTGGGCATGTCTGGAGAACGTGGGTGGCATTCTGTGGACTAGTGCCACATGGGCACGGTGGTGTTTCACCAATTCCTAGTTTGGTGAAAAGATGTTCCCGAAGGCGAAATATGATTTGTTCGTCTGGATTGGGTGGTTTTTGTTGCAGTTTGGGTGTTTCCAGTTATGAGCAAATGTTGATTTTATGAAGCTCACTGATTGTTCTTGTTGCTCTTTTCCTACTCCCTGTTTCGCCAGTTCATCAGCTGTTTTATTTCCTTCAATTCCTACACAGTCGGGGATCCATTTAAGAGAGACCTTCTTTGCCTTGTCCATGAAGCCATGGAGGGCGACCATTGTGGCATTAAGTTCTTTGCTTTTGGGTTGTTTAAGGCCTGCAGAACGGAGTTGGCGTCTGTTAAGAAGACTATCTGTGAGTTGTATGTTCTTTGATCTTCCATCAAAGCATTTGTGGCAGCAGAAATTGCCAGTTCTTTGGCTTTATAGTTGCTGCATATGGATCCTGTGGGAATGGCTGTAAAAATACTATTTTGGGGGCAGGGCTGTCTCTTCATGTTAGTGCCATAGCCTATATTGTCAAATGAGCACTGGAAACTGTCAACATAACATGAAAGTGACATAGCATGTATCATTGTCACAGCTTCGTAAGCTGTTTCAGCTTCACATTAACAACTTAGGCTGTATCGGTGCCATGATATATCAGGGATTGATTATATAAGATTGTGGTATGACTAAATTCTACATGCCTATCAATCTTAAATTATGAGAGCCCTGATAATTTCACAAACTTAAACAATAAGTGCAAGAGAGAACTACAACTTCTAAATTGACACAGTCACTTCAATAATTAGTTATATTTCAAGTTTTAAAAATCATTAAAAAAAAAAGACCCAGAGAAATTCCGTTCAAATAATAGGAAACATTAATTCATTAAAAATCTTATTTTGTCACCCCATGAAAAAAAGTGATTTTAATTTAGATCTGCTTCATTTTCACCTGCTAGATCAATATTTTCATCATTCCTGGTACTTCACCACGCTCAGTATTAGTGTCAGGTCGTTATTGTATTCAGTTTTGTCTGCATTTGAAATTGTAACATTGTCAAGCTATGAATCGAAGTATTTGAAAAGCCATGATTACTTCGTTGATTTAGGAAAAAATCATGAAACTGGATGTAAATGTGAAAATAAACCTCATTTTCTCATTATCTTCTGGCTAACACAACTGCTGGTCTCCATTATAAAAAAGACGAATGCTACACTCAATCTGACAGTCCATTCATTTAGTTACTGGCTGAGTTTCTGGTGGAGCAAAGCAATGTCCATCAGTGACTGAGGTACATGCTCTTCTCTCACACCTAACACCTTCCAGTCATCTTCAACCGTTGCATCATCATCACAATTGACAGCCTTTACCACGACATCCTCGTATACATCAGACTCTTCATTATCGTCACATTCTGTTCTGCTAGGTCTAGATGATGTAGTGGGATCCAAACCATAAACAGTTCTGTCAAATAATGTACCTGTAACTTCATGATAAAGATCAAGTCAAGTAAAAAATCTTCCATATATGTAGAACAATTGAAGATATTAGGAAAAATCTGATTGGTTTTTACAAAGTCACAGCTCAGCTACGGGTACACCAATTTTGAAAGTAAAAAGCAAAGAAATAAGCCTCACTATATTAGCTGTCATTGGGTCACTTCCATTATTGTTAATGCAAGATTCTCGTGGTTTGTAAACAGTGGGGAAAAACAGAAACCAAATGACTGGCAATTTTATGTGTGGTACACTGGTCTCCGCCTAAGAACCCGACATTCTTGTGAAACACAATTTTTCATATTTAATTCGTCCGCATAAGAGGCCAGTTTTCAACTACTGGTATACAATCCGTCTAAGAACACGGTCTTCTTACTCGAAGAGACGCTGTCAGACGCCCTGCCTTTGTTCTAGAGTTAGGCCCCAGCCATGGTGGAAATCAAAGCCGCGTTCTCTCTGCCCCATCCCCGTTCAGCAGGCCAAGCCTATCCACTCTCATGGCCTGAAGTGTGTCCATTCAGCTCCATTCCTCCCCCCACCCCCTTGCGTCTTAAACCAGTCATAATTGGTTAGATCTACGCTTTGTTGTTGTGCCCCGCTCCTATTCATTCTCCGACCGACACCTTCAACACCCCCTCCTCCCCAGTCTCGATGTCGTGTGACCCCACAACTCAGTCTCACCCCTACCCAGCCATGATGCAACACTGCTCTTTGTTTTTTGACCTACATAGGCCTACTGGAAGTGGCATCTTAGTGCGGGCTCAGAACAAAGATGGGTTTTTATGTCAGATTTTATGGAATGGAGGCGCCAGCGTCTTGCATTGTTTTTGCACATTGGAGATGGGGGTAGTGTGGCAGGGAATATAAGCATGGTTTTGATTGGTGTTAATAAAATTTAAGTAAGCCAATCAGATTGATTTGGTCAGAGATGACGCTCCAGCTAGTGCAGCGAGAAATGAGGGCTATTAGGGTATACATGATTTATCCCACTTTGAAATCCACCTAAGAGCCCGATCCGGCTAAGAACACGGTAATTGTGTTTCCCAAGGGGCGGGTCCTAAGGCGAAGACTTTTGTAACAGGATAGTCAGGGCAAACCTAGGCAGGCCTACAGGAAAGGCTATGGCCATACTAGGCTCCAGTTTTTACATATTTGGGAGATGTCTTGAGCACAGAACTCTGAGGCAGCCTGGATTGAGGTCTTAAAAGAGCTTGACAGCATTTATTTGAGAGGCTGGAGTATCTACTCAAGTGAAGAATGAAGAAGAGATAGATTGCGCGGGAACACAATTTACAACACAGAGACTAACCCTCTATACTATTTTATATACAGTATTTATTTATTGTCCCACACATAATATTATTTGGAAGGGAATGTTTTCTGCAATCACCATTTCAAAAATTACTTGCACATTTTCCAAACATCTTTTTTTTCTTGGCTTGACCTTGTGCATGCATATAAAAAAAAAATTTTTTTGCTTTTGGTTGCTTCTTATTGGATTTTACGGATATTAGTAAAACTGATGGATATTGATACCATTTTGCAATATTGTACTTTTTACTTGCTGGTCTGGATGGAGTGCTGTATAATGTGGATGTAAAATGATTTGGTTGGAGCTTTTCCGAAACTTGACCCTCAGCCTGTGAATGATGTTAGCATAAAAGTTGTATACTTCTTTATCAGTAGTGTCTACAAATGTTTTATTTGCACCAACGTGTATTTCTTAACATTGGCAGAAACTGGACATAGGACATAGGGATGAATTTTGTAGCTTGACACCATTACTCAATATTATTCTTGATTATCCAGACTTTGTGCTTCAGAAAGTGAATGGAAAACTAAGGATTTTAGTGGAGTTGGTTTATGGTATTGTAAGGGCATGAAATCAAACCATGACAAAAAGAAAATTGCCCCCTCATCCCCTCCATATTTATATAAGCATTATCGCAGTAGATCACACAGGACTGAAAATTTTAAATGAACCACACTGTCACATACTTTTTTCCTTGGTCATGGATTCATGCAGTTCAACGAAGTTGTTTGACAAGAGATATTAAAGGAGAAATTTAATACTGGTTCAGTGTAAGGTCAATTATCACAGCATCTGTCAATTCCAAGTTTTTGGTTGAAATTAATTTATCTGGGGCATAAGGAATTTGCTTTGGAGTCACAACTGACCTAACATTATCAATACCTGGGTCTAGATTGATAATGTTTGGGGGGAAAAAAGCAATAGTTTTATATTGATCCAATAACAAGTGCAGACTTTCCCTAACTCTCCGGAGATGTACTATTTCTCCTGAGGCTATTCTTCGCCACCTGGCATCTCATTGGGTTACTTGACTTGTATTGTCTAACCCAAATCTGTGTTGAGACTTTCTTTCTATTCACAGCACAACTTTTGTCTGTTGTGTCAAAAACTTCTTGGAATCTAACCCTGTTTTGTTTCGTTTTTATGTAACACTATGTACAAGTTCTTCTCATGAATATGTTATTTTATGTTTAAAACAATGTTTGTATTAATTAAAATGTTTTTTCATGAACAGGCACATTTAGGAGTACAATTCCTGGGCATAAGGACCTGGATAGCAACTGACCAGTCCAAGCCATCAAGATGCCACGCCCAGTAAGTAGTTACATTAAATACAGCCATAAATTATCTTCTTTTTTTTTTTTTTTTTTTTTTTTGTATACAATTCAAGTTGAAGCTTCAGAAAATGTAAACAAGCAAAAAGACATTTGAGAGATAGACAAGAGCTCACAATGCTTCTAATAGCAATCATAACTTATTCTCTTCTTAAGTTGGGCTTTTATTGCTTGAGTTTCATGGGTTTATAATAATTATTCTATTGCAGTACTTCGGCAATAACATTTTTATGCTAGTTTGGGCAGTTACCTCAATGAGCCCTGGTCCCAAATATACTTGGGGTATTGAGAGAGCTCTGGTCTGTTCGGGAAAAATTGTTACAATTTTTTTTTTTTTTTTTTGCATTTTCTGAAAACTGGAGATGAAGATGATTTCAAAAATACTGTGTAGTAGTTTATGAAATCTATTTTTTCATTGGTGCCAAGCCTTTGCATTTTTGGTGAATGTTTTTTTTTTAAAGTTTTTAATAGTTTTCTTTTTACATTAAATGTTTCTAGATCTAATGCCTTTTTGTGAATATATTCAGAATATATTTTATTACTTTACTTAGTTAGGCCCGTCGCACCAGTTGGTGCAGGCCATCGACTCCTCACTATCACATTCTGGTCAGAGCTGTTCTAGCAATTCCACTCCAGTTGGTCCCCAGCCTTTTTATTTCTTCTTCCATGTCTCGTCTCCAACCTTTACGGTCTCTTCCTTTTTTCGCTGTGGGTTCCAGGTCAATGCCTGACGCGTGATTCTGGATACTGGTTTCTTCGGTGTGCCCAGTCCATCCCCACTTCCTCCTCAGTATCAGCTTTGTCACTGGTTCTTGCCTTTCTTTCTCACACAAATCTTCGTTTCTGATCTTCTCTGGCCATCAGATGTTGTAGATGCGCCTCAAACAGATGTTGACAAAGTTCTGAATCTTCTGCTGCATGGTCTTGGTTGTAAGCTATGTCTCGCAACCACAAAGAAGAACTGACTTCCCATTAGAATTTGAAATTTTAATACAGCAAACTAATAATGAAAAGATTTTTTTTGTCTTAACTGCTATGTCCCAATCTGGAGAAAACAGTTTTCCAAATTGACAAATACAGAGTTGTTTTTAAAACTTTGTGGAAAAAAAAAACATTGAAGATATAGCTTTTCATAAACGTTTATGGTTACAATGTTTATTGAATGCAGACTTTGCTTACAAAGCATAATCATTCATTTAATACCAGTAGAAACTGCAACCACTTGCAGCTGATAGCCATAACCAGTGGTAAATGCTTATTTTCAATAATATTTACAAATCATCGGTAAATACAAAATAAAAATAATTTTGAAGACTTAAAGAGATGTTTTTCTAATCTTTCTTTTCTTTTAGCACATTAATGTCCGTGTGACCACCATGGATGCTGAGCTGGAATTTGCCATCCAGCACAGCACAACAGGCAAACAGCTCTTTGACCAGGTTTGTTTGCATAGAGATAGATTATTTATATATTTTAAAAAAATGTAATTGAGTACTGTGTAACATGTTTCATTTCTGATTTGTTCTTTCTTCCTCTCTGTTTCAAAAATGCTTAGAAGTGTATTGTTTAACTCTTTGTGTGTGGGTGGGGGGGATGGAATTGAGTGAATAGGATCAAGCTTGCTTTTCCTTTGACTAAAATTATACCTTTTGTAACATTTTGAGATTCAGCATGGTACTAATATTTATTTACTTTCTGTTTCTGTCAATACTCTGGCGTGTATAGAAATTGTCATGCTCGATATATTACAATAGCATGGAAAATTAAGAATGCAAGTAAAATATTGACCATATCTGATAAAAATGTGTTTCCTTATTTTAAAATGTTTTAAGTGATACTGGAATAAGTCACCATTTAAAAAAATATTGGAACTGAATATTGTCATACATGTTGACATACACATTGTTAATTGTGACACAAGTTAATTATTCTAATAATTTTTTTTCTGAAGGTGGTGAAAACAATAGGTCTGAGAGAGATTTGGTTCTTTGGCCTTCAGTACATTGACAGCAAAGGTTACTCGACATGGCTGAAATTGAACAAAAAGGTTGTGTTCAGTTTTATGTTATTTGCAGATTTTCTGTTGAAATATTTTTTTTGTTGTAATTTTTAGATTAAAAGTTTTCAAATCTGGAAAATTGTTCTTGCCAATCCTTTAAATGAAATTACAGATGTCCTGTTTATCATTTGGGTACATGGATGATTTTGAAAAAGAGTGCATATGTGTGAGATTCTCTTAAGGGAAGTTAGTGACGTGGTGGCCAAATAGTTAGAGCATTGGGCTCCCAATCCGGGGGTTCTGCTGTGGAAGTAAAACTACTATAAACTTTAGCGTCCTGTCTAGGCGGTGATGTTGAAAAAATGCTCCGGCTCTGTAGGCGTTATAAGCCTTGAAGGAATTTTTTTTATCCAGTCAGTTATATGGTAACTTTTATTGATTCTGTTCTTTTTGCTATGCTGCATTTGTTTTGTATTTCATTGATTAAAATTCTTATTCCAATACAGGTGATGAGCCAGGATGTTAAAAAAGAGGTACCACTTCAGTTCAAGTTTCGAGCAAAATTCTTCCCAGAGGATGTTTCTGAGGAACTTATTCAGGAGATCACACAGGTAGAGTTCGTTTTGTTAAAAACTTAATGTAGACTAAGGCAGATTTAATAACTAATTAATTAATTTTATTGTTAAAAAGTTTATTTTTGTTTTACTCATTGAAATGTGAACACTTGAGAATTAAAGCTTTTTATCTGATAGTAATTATAATTTTTTTATATTTAAGTTAACATTTTTAATACACATCACCTGCTATTTGTATTGCACTATGTATTTAAAAGTGCCTGTGATTAGTATGCAGAATTTTTTTTATGAATCTGCGGCTTCCATTTTTTGCAGAAAATGTTTTTCCTTCAAGTAAAAGAAGGGATTCTGTCAGATGAGATCTACTGCCCCCCAGAAACTGCAGTGCTCCTGGCTTCATATGCTTGCCAGGCAAAGTATGGAGATGCAGGTTCTGATGTAAAGGGAGTTCTCTCAAATGACAAACTCTTACCTCACAGGTGAGAATATTACATTTTTTTCCCCTTTCGCAATGAGACAAAGGCATGAAAGTCAAGATTTAGAATATTTAAAACGTTGTTCGCGTATCATAAAACTCTGATAATTGTAGACTGTCGGCCCTCAGTGGGTGAAGCATAAATATGACCAATACTTAAGACATAAGCTTCTTATGATTTGAATATTAGACAGATGTTACTTATATATGTGTCTCCACCTTGTAAAAAACACATTATTAGAACACATAAAGCAGAAGGTTCACTTTTTATACTTTACTTAGTAAATTACTAATTTCTGAAATCAGCAAGATAATTTTGTCTTCATTCCACAGAATATATGACCAACATAAATTATCAAAGGAACAGTGGGAAGACAGAATAAAGAGTTGGTATGGAGAACACAAAGGAATGCTGAAGTGAGTTCCTAAGACTATGAAATATTTATTACAACCAATATTATTTATCTATATATCTACCCCAGAATGAATCCTTACCTGTTTCATTTTTTGTTACAACTGTACTTTTTTAATCTTCAAGGCTAAGAGTTCATTGTGGTGCAAAGTTCGGAATAACTGTTTTTCAGCATCATTGTATAATAATTGTAACATTTTTAGAAAAAGAATATATGATGTCAAAGAAAACGTTGATAAGTGACAATAAGTAATAACAATATTAAAAGTGATTCTATGATAAAAAATGCTGGGGAAAAATGTTATCAGCTGATATTGAAGAACTTATGAAACTGAAAACCTCATTTGTTTAAAGGATAGCAGGCAATCCGAATTAACATTGTTTTTAAATCTTTTTTTATATTAAAATCGAAAATATGTCTTGTGAGCAACATTCACGCTTTTATTTCATATATATTCCTCCTTTGCTCCCAAAGATCAGACTAAAAAAATACAATATATTTGAAAACTATTCTATTTTCACGTGTTCTGTTTCAACTTAAGCACACGGTACATCATATAAAGTTGTGAAGTTTTGAGTCATCTTCATTTGTTCATAAAGGTTAATGAATATGCCATCACATTATAGTTCTTGTTGCGCAGTTATTAAAAAAAAGCCCTCTCATTCAACTTCATAAGTGCTTTTTACATTGAAACTTTTTCAAATACTGTTGTACTTTTCATTTTTTAGGGAGGATGCAATGATTGAGTACCTAAAAATTGCCCAAGATTTGGAAATGTATGGAGTCAATTACTTTGACATCAAGAACAAGAGGGGAACAGATTTATTACTTGGGGTGGATGCTCTGGGCCTGAATGTGTATGAAAGGGATGACAGGTAAGTTTGAATTGTTAGTAGTTTTTTTTTGTATAGAAATGGTGGATTTTGAATTGTCAATGACAGTTAAAAGTTCTACTAAAATTTTAGCATCTAGACAAATATGGATATTTTGATTGCAGTAGATACCAGAGTTGTTCACAGTGTTGACAAGTATGAAAAGCGCGAGATGGCAATTTTACAGTGGGGACAAAAGTAAAATTGCAGACTTTTTATGGAAGACATGTTAGAAAGCGAAGCAGGCTTTGCTCTTAACCCTTTTGAGACCGATGCATTGAAATGTGTCAATTCCATTGACCCCCTACAGTCGCATTGCGTCAATAACATTTCCCCCCGCACAATCCTGATGCATCGAATTGCGTCACAGGGTTTCACTATGCACAGCCCTTATCTTTAATAGTAATTATCGGGAATTATTTCCGTCTTAATATAGATCGTGACCTTTATCATGTCCAATCAGATGTCCTGGCCTGGAAAACTGCAATGTTAATGGAAATTCCCGCTTTCACTAGGATTGGCGTGTTTTTGTAGTCATGTTGTACACTTCAACCGCCTTTATAGGGACAGCTGGCTGAGCCATTTTCGGGTGCAAGGGGAAAGGAAGTCACGGCCTTAGCGGGTTAAAGGGACCTTTTCAATACGTCACGAAAATTGTGGAACAAAAGAGATAAAACTAATTTTACAGATATTCTTTACTGTTGGTCAAAGACTTCAACAAAAACTAGTTACCAATATTGGAGCATCAAATGCAATTTTTTTTGTTGAAAGTGTCAGTTTTGTTATGGTGGCATTTTTTAGAATGCTTGTTGATGTTGGTATATGTATCAATCTTTTTTTTTTCTTTTTTTTTAAATACGTCTTCATTGAACATGCTTCTGTGACTCATTGCTTTTCTTGTCTTTGCTTTTTTCAGATTAACGCCTAGGATAGGATTTCCATGGAGTGAAATTAGGAATATTTCTTTCAATGACAAAAAGTTTGTCATCAAACCAATAGATAAAAAAGCCCCTGTAAGTTTTCTCTGTTGTGTGTGTTACGTATGTCATGAGAATGTTTTGTGTCTCCAATTTAAGTTCACCATAGAACTTACCTGCAGTGTTGACCTTGCTTTTTCAGGACATTTATTCTGTAAAGTGGAAGGATTTTATCCCAAACTATATTATGACATTAGCTTTAAAATAAAATCCAAGCACTCCTTCATGTCAAATTAATTGTTATGCGGTATGTTTTTACCGATACTGCAGTACAATTGGAGTTATACTTTTGTATATTTTCTACAGGATTTTGTCTTCTATGCCCCTCGCCTGCGGATTAATAAACGCATCTTAGCATTGTGTATGGGTAACCATGAACTTTACATGAGGAGAAGAAAGCCAGATACTATTGAGGTGCAACAGATGAAAGCACAGGCCCGAGAAGATAAACTAGCAAAACAACAGGAAAGGTCAGAATGCATTTGTGTGTGTTTTGTTTAATGTGGTGTAACGTCATCCCTTCTTTTGCACGTCAAACTTGTTTTGAAAATATTGTGTAAAATATACGAATGCTATTTGCATGTATTCAAATGTCCTTTTTTATTATATACATTGAGTCTCCTTATTCTTTCATCTTCACACAATGTTTGTTAAAAGTGAGGGGGGTGTCTTTTTGTTTTTTATCTCATAAATGGAGTTATATTTGGCAAAATCCATTAAAAAAATGGAGCATAAGATACGGGGGAATAGGCAAGACATGGAATTCATTTGAAAAATCACATCTTTTTTAAAAATGAATTAGTGAAACTATTTAACACTTACACTGCCGAATTCGACTGGAGTCGAAAAATGTAAAAGTTGCCACACTGCCGCGTTCGACTGGAGTCGAATGTCCAGTTCTTTTGATGTTATCGCGAATAGCGCTCGTCCGTTTGAGTTTATGCATTTTTGCAGTTGTTTCCCTTGATCTAAAATGGCT
>JBDFRD010119374.1:0-12987 GCA_039654405.1 Bullina lineata
AGCCGATCGGCATCTGTGGAGAGCTCTGGTGGAAGCCTTATGTACTATTTAGTACAAAGAGGATTAGTAGTAGTAGTGTCCTTTGTGACTCATTATAATATTAAACAACTAACTTTTGTTTCCATGTTCTCACAATACAGTAAATATGCTTTGACATGCTCTATCCAGATGTTCTCCCTCCAGCACAGCAGTAGATCTACCCATACTGTAACACTAACATGAAAAAAAGTTCCGTTTAACTTGAAAATAAAAATTGAAACCGTAAGATAACGTTGGTGAATGCAATGTTCTCCGCAGACCATTTTACTTCAATGCTAAAATAATACATTTAAATTTGTTCCGTTCATGTGCTTTTTGGTTCATTCCAAGGCTTCAACAACAGCTCTCCTCTGCACTCATTTGAGCTGCCTTTACTTTACCCCAGGTCTTTCCCACTGCCTTTATTTTATAACACTTCAGCTGTTATTTGCTGGCTTCCTATAAATGTATGCCCTATCCGTCTCCACTTTCTTCTGGCTAAAATACATTTGACTACCGTGTATTCGATTTCAGGAAAAATTGAAGCATAACTATCAAAGAACTCATGAGATTAGTGCGAATGAGGAAGCACACAAGCCGGTCGTTCCCTGCTAAGACCGGCAATAGCTACAACACTCAGTGAGTGGCGAGCGCAATGCCGTCACTCCCTAAACCTGGAAATATAAAGGACCCTGAAGTATCTGGACTGTTCTCTAATGAAGACCCAGACAAAATCTTCTCTGATCTCCGAGAGATCGGTCATGGAAGCTTTGGTGCAGTCTACTTTGTAAGTATGACCTTACTTGTTGTTAAATTAAAGATGAGTTCCCAAGTTTCTTACAACAGAAGTTTCAATATTGTATTCATCAAGGGTTGCCATCATGCCTCGACTTTGTGCAGTTGTTGGAGAGCTTGGCACTGGATTTTTATCAAAATTTATATAGAGTGCATTTGACATTGTTTGCGACATCCTATGTTTTTCCATTATTGGTTCTCATCATCAAAATTTTATCAGATGTTATCTCTAATGGAAGATATTGGTACAGCCTGCAGTTGCAAGGCTTTGTTGTATATCCCAAGAGGAAACGTGTCTACTAACACTTTGTGTAGATGTTTCAGAAAGGGGATAAATTTGACTTACACAATGCTCAGAGGGAGTCTTAGACTTTTCCATGTGTAATAGAAATAACAGTTTTAATGACAACGCTCTATGTATATTTTTGGTAGGATTTAATTATCAAATCCAATGGTGTATAACTTTAAATCTTAATCTATGTCTAAAAAATCATAAAATGCTACTTTTTTATGTGTGTAGGGCACCGGATGTAGTAATCCTTCTAAATCTTGTTTGACTGACATAGGACATATAGTGACAGGACACTGTGCTTTTGTTGACTAAAATGATTGTGCGATATATGGCCATCAAAACAAGTAGAAGTCTTGAAAAGAGATTTTGAAGTGTCTGATGCAGATGAATTATAAATTAAAGAATAGTTGAGAAACGTTTTGAGACCACAAACTACGGCAGATGGATGTTTGTTTCCAGTGTTCACTGTTAATTATGATTTATACAAAGCCTATCCACTGCAGTTATATTTGTTAAACATTGCCTTTATTTACAGGCCCGTAACATTGTTACAAAGGAAATTGTGGCAATCAAGAAGATGTCATATAGTGGCAAGGGCTCAACCGATGTGAGTAATATTATTGTGGAACAGTTTTTGTGTAATGTTTTATGAAATGTGGAAGTAAAACTGTTTCATGTACCCTTTTTGTATTGTTTCTATTTTTATATTGTCTTGATGTATGCGAAAGTAGCCTTGTGAAATCATGTAGGGCTAATGTATTTGATTATTTTTGAAGTTCTCGTTCTGTACCTCATATATTTTTCACATTTTCATGCATTTTAAAAATGGCGATAAAAACTTCTTGTTTCAGAAATGGCAAGACATCATTAAGGAGGTGAAGTTTCTCCAGCAGTTAAAACATAAGAACACAATAGACTATAAGGGATGCTTCATCAAAGAACATACAGCATGGGTAAGCCGTTCAGGATTTATTGTTTTATTTTAGCTCTTAATTTTTGTTTTTGTTGTTTGACTTTCCTGGAACAAAATATAAAGAAAAGAGAATATACATATTAAATCATTTGAAGAAAACAAAAAGAAAGGACAATTTCTTGCATTTCATTTTGTTCTGTTAAAAAGTTTTTAATATTGTCCTATTTTTGCTTACTGGGGTGTTTGATAGTAAGCATGATACATTTTTTACAATGTTAGCTCTTAAAAAAAATGTTTACATATTTAATTAAAAAAAAACTTTTTGTGAATTCCAGCTTGTGATGGAGTATTGTCTAGGATCAGCCTCAGATATCATAGAAGGTATGTTTCCCAGTTTTTTATATGCATTGCCGTATATTCTCTCTGTTTAAACAATCTTTCATTCGTCTCCTTGTAATAGAAAGGTATACTGGAAATACAGAGGGGCATCAGGTACAAAAATTCAGTGGGAAAATTTGCTGGGAGTAGTGATAGTTTATATCAGATTTCATGTATACATTTATTTATTCAGCAGTCATTTATTTGCTGTTTCTTGAGGTTTAGATGATTTTTTTTTCTTTCTTATATTAAGTTTTGTTGTGTTGATGTAATTAAAAGTCAAATCTGACATAGATTTTGATTAGAACCAGGAAATAATCCTAAAAAAGATCTTATAGCATAAGATAATGAAGCGTGTTTGTTTTCAGCACTTATGCTAATTATTCTCTTTTCTTTGATGAATTTTGATGCTTTAAAGCTCACATTATAATGCAATTTGTAATGTGAGGTAGAAATCATATTCTTAAAGCTTTTTGATATATGGGGATGTATGTGACAAAGTTACTGTCATGATTATTTCAGTCGTCTTTTCGTCACATTGATTGAATGATCATTTTTTGTTTATGTTAGTCCACAAAAAACCATTGAAAGAGGTTGAGATCTCGGCAATTAGTCAAGATGCCTTGGAGGGACTGACTTACTTACACAGCCAGGGGAAAATTCACAGGGATGTCAAGGCAGGGAATATATTACTCACGGAAAATGGAACTGTTAAGCTAGGTATGTTGAAGAATAAAATTAGTTGTTTAAGATAGATTTACGCTTGTACTGTCACTTTTTATATGTAATTATTCTATCATTTGTGATGGTGAAAAGGTTTGAAATGCATGTTTCGCCACCACGCATGGAGCTGTAAAATAAAAGACAACAACTTTCATCTTTAAAGGTGATATAAGTGAAAGGCTGGAAATAGAATTATAACAGTTTTTGTCTTCATTTTGGCTTGGTAATTTCAGAACAAAGTAAACTGAGAATAGAACCTGTTTTTGTAACATATCTGTTCTAATGGAGTAGTTCATGTTCTTGGAGCATTATTTTTCAATGTTGGATTGAGATTTAATGTCTCCTGCATCACTGGATATATGTTTTTCATGATTGTTACTTTAATTTTTAATTTTAGTAACCTTTCATTAAACGTATTATGGCCAACTTCTGTCAAAATATGTAAAGAAATAAAGCTTGCCACCATCACCAAACATAACAAATGTAGTCGGAAATTAATTGAGATGCTAATTTTGCCTCATGTTCTTACTTTCCAAGCTGACTTTGGTTCTGCATCGCTCATCTGTCCGGCCAACTCTTTTGTTGGCACACCTTACTGGATGGCCCCTGAGGTGATTCTAGCCATGGATGAAGGCCAGTATGATGGCAAGGCAGATGTATGGTCACTTGGAATCACTTGCATAGAGATGGGTAAGATCTTTCAGCAATGTAATTCATGCGTCTTTTGCCTTCCTATATACTTTGGAATCTTCTTTCCTCCACTACAAAATCAGAGTTAATTTTAAAGTTCTGACTGACTGTTTTGTATACAGCTTTGTGTTCCACGGCGTCCCTAACCTTTCAATTAGCTTAATTCTGTTTTCTCGGGTACTCTACATTGTGGCCACAGAGTGAAACTTTCGTGGATAGAATTTTGAAATTTAGAAATTTTGCCTGGACATCGGCACTACTTTCCTTTGGGATCTTAAACTAGAAACGATGATGTCGCCCAGAAATTGTAATGTTTTAAGTCACCTCGTCATGTCCTGCTCAGTGTAAAAAATGCCTTGTGGCAAGCTCCAGTGCAGTTTTGAGTGGTGTGGAAAATCAATGTTACAACTTAATTACTAATAAAAAGTCTACAAAGCGCCTTATTTCCTAAAAGATAATAAACTGAAAATGTTTATGATATTACTTTTTCTTACTTGTATGAAGATATGAATGAAAATATCGTCCAAATGGTCTTCTTCCCCTCTTCCTCCTGTAACTGTAAAATGCGACGCAGATCTGGCTCCTCGTCAAAGTCAGCATTTATTTTTAATCTCATAAAACTCAATGTCACTCATCAGATGAATTCCTAATTTAATGTCAAGAGAAACATAGTTTTTGGTCCTCCATTCTAACAAGCAGTGCAGATTATAAATAGTAGTGATGAAAAAACAAAAACAAAGTAAGTAGGTCGACTGTTCTGAGTAGGCTATATCTACAGGCAAACGGCATAATCACACAAAGCTGAGAAAGTCTCAAAAAACCGATCGGTAATGCCACTAAATATAGATAAACCTGGCACATTGGAGACATGGATAAATTTTATTTGATGGGTCAGAACATTGAAGATGTCGTGATATGTATTCCACAGCTGAACGCAAGCCCCCACTGTTTAATATGAACGCCATGAGTGCACTGTACCACATTGCTCAGAATGACTCTCCTAGTCTGTCTGGCGGAGAATGGTCAGATGAATTTCACAATTTTGTCGATGCCTGTCTGGCAAAAACTCCCAAGGACAGGCCGTCAGCAACAGACTTGTTATTGGTAAGTAGGGAAAAAATAAACGTGTGATGTGATGGGTCACAAAATAGGCTCCCATTAAGTTGTATGCATTTGTTTGATGGAAATATTTTTTTAGGACTATCAAGGTTCCTTTTTTTTTTTTTCTTAAATGTTTTAAAGTGTGGAAAAGTTGCCTAAGGTTCACTCGAGGCCTTGAGCATATTCTGTTTTCAGTAGCATGAAATAGAACAGATGACAAAGGGGGTCTACCAGATACGATTGAGTTTGTTATGCGTTCACTTTCTCAGCAGAAAACTATGCTAGCATCTTGGTGGGAGAGGAAAAAAATCAAAGTAAAAAATTGTTGCAAATCTATCAAGGTACTGCCAACACCATGATGTGTGGGTTTTTTGTGTGTATACACATGCATGGCTAAAAGTTGTATGGGAAAATATTGATGATAATAGTTAAAATTTAAATCATGAAGGTCTTAGTAAAGTTGAGATATAAAGTATAGAAATAAGATGTGATTGTGTTTTTTTTGTGTCTGATTTTTATTTTATATTTAAGCATTTAAAAATACCAGTAAAATCGTAGCATTGGCGACTTTGTGTCATGCCCATAACTTTTCTTTCTTTTAAAGTGTATAGAAACTTGAATGAGAAGTTCATCCCCTGCAATTTTTTCTCCCTTCAATACAGCATCCCTTTGTGCGCAAAACACGAAGGTCTGACGTCATTCTTGAGTTGATTCTGAGAACAAAGATGGCGGTGAAACAGCTGGACAATCTGCAGTATCGACGACTAAACAAGCTCATCATGAATGGAGGCAATGAGGAGAGTCTGTTGGAGGGGTCACAGGTGTCGACTATGGAGGATGTGGTGGCTGATGACAACTCTTCTCAGGTGTGCAGTGGTTCTTGTTGAGCTATTGGTTAATGAGGATAGCGATTATTGCTTTTCCAAGTCTGTTTGAAAGTAAAACTTCAAATCCTTTTTTTTTTTTTTTTTAATTTTGAACTCAGTCGGGATTTGATAACTGAATAGCATTTTACAGCTAGAAAATTTGATTGGTTTAGCTTAGTATCTGTGTGATTCACTGTATTGTCAAGACCTGTTGGACAACATGAGATGTTGCATGTTGTAGAGGCCTCATCTTATAAGGATTCATCCATCACCAAAATTAAATATGGTGATATGGATGGTAATTTCTTTTTTTTTTAAGATGATGGCTGGGTTTGAGAAAATGCCTGCAAGTAAGCATTTTAATCTGGATGTAGTTATAGTCTGGCTGTAGTTAGAGCTGCTTTTTTCTATGTCTTAGCTTTTTTTCCTCCCTTTTGTTTGCGATATATAATTGTTATGAAAAAAACTTTTTTTTCCTGTATCTGTAGGATGGAGACAACTTAGATGGGAAGTCTGACAGCCTAGCTAGTCAGCACAGCACAGCAGCAAGCAGCCAGAGCAGTGTGACTAGCCTGTCAATGGCCAGCCATAATGACGAGCCCATTTCTTTTGCCAGGGATAGACATGTAAGTGTGAATCGTGTCATCAAAGCATATCTGTTGATTTTTTTTCCATATAACTCCTACTAAAAAGATGATTTCTAATTCATAGATGATAATATTCCATCACCCTCCTGTTCATTTTTGGATCGCTTACTGTCTTGTTGTGAATCAGATGATAAGAATATGGTCTTCTGCTTTATGGCTATAGATAGTGTTTGTGAGTACTTAAAGACTGCTGTTATGGAGAAACATGCTTACACAGAGTTTTTGTATACTCTGTGTTCTTAAAGTCGCTCATCAAAATTCTGACCAATTAAAATATTTTTCCTTTTTGACTCTAGCAAGTTAGCGCACTCCGCATTGTGTGGGTTGTTTGTTGGTGCTGTTGAGAATTTCTTCTCATGTCCCATGTGTTATCTTGCTCTTTTGCAAATGCAATGGGAGGGTAATGGATCTTCTGTCCCCTGTGAATTATGCCATGCATAACAATCTCTTCACTTAACACAAAAAGAAAAGTAGCCTCAAAAAAGTTTGAGCCATGCATAGGCAGATTCCTGAGCTAGTCACAACAAATCAAGATGCTGGATTTGGAAAGGGAATAGCTCATTTCTGGATCTGTATCAAGAGAATAGAACCAAAGGCTGGCATCTCAAGTTCACTGCCAAAAAAATATTTTATGCATGCTCAGGAACAAGAAAAAACATTTTTTACATCAGTACTTAAATATTTTTCCCCAGTATTTTTTTTCAAGAAAAATCAGCTGAAAATGTTTTTTTGTTTTTTTTTAATATCAATCATGAAAAAAAAAATTGGTTCAAGCAGTGGTAATCATTTGATTCATCTGTGGTCTATGTATTGTAATGTGTGTAAAATAAATGAATTGGGTTTGCTAAGAACGTTAATGATCTCCATATATCTTACTGATAAGTGCTTATTGCTTTTAGACTTTTTTTGTGAAGATCTGGCTTCTGTCGGTTAGTTCTTTGCTAGTATGAAAAAAAACCAAGATGACTTCAGGCTTTGAAAACCGAAGTTTCATGCCGTCTCGAATTATAGGTCGTCGTTCAAAGAGATCCTTTTTTGTTTTATCCTTCAGTCTCCAGTGACAGTTCAATACTTACAGGTAAAGAAAAGCATGTGTATGCATGGTGTGATCCCAGTTTCTCAGTGTTTGATTGGTGCAGAAGGCAGTTTTCAAGTTATCATTTTGTATAGCCTACATTTATAAATTTTTCAAGTTTGCAAAAGAGGAGACTGACTTTATTATTTTTTTTCCTACTGTTTCTTTTATACTCGTCTTATTTTGAGTACATGAAATAATTACGATTACGTCGCAGAATTTGTTTTACTTTAAATATTTCAGTCATGAAATGCATATCTGCAAAGTCATTCGTTTCTTGAACAGGTTTCATGTGTATGTGTTCCATAGCAAGTTATTGTGAGCACTGTTTCTATCCACGCCCTTCACTCTTGCATTTCTGTGTTCGTGTTTGGGAGCTTGCAGGTCACTATATGCATTCAGAACAAAAACAAAAATTGAAAATCGTTCATTTTATACTGTTTGCATATGCTGAATATGCACCTCCACTAACTGTCTCCGCCTACAGAGCAGCATTTACCCCCATTTTTTAAAGATATTTTACAGCAAGTTTTGAAACGACAACCCTGCACACACATATATCATGTGTCCTTGCAGTTTTTTTTGTTTTGTTTTTGTGCTGATATCAGTATAATTTAATTCATGAAAGGAGAGCCACCATGCCTGCTAATCTACTAGAAGCTGGATCATTTTGCTATAGTGTTTTGCAAGCTTGTTTTCTGTTCTCATTTCCTAAAGGTATGTGAATAAAAGATGTCTGTCATCAAGTTTGGCAAGTTTCTGGAGTCAGTCTGTGTTCACGTATCAAGGGAAAAGTACTTTTGTAGAGTTGCAGGTGTGAGTTTCAAACGAAAGAAAATTCCCATGTTAACTGTTAATTAAAAGGTAAAATGCTAGCCTATATTGGAATACTTTTAAGTCCAGCTGCTCTGTCCTTGTCATTTACTGCAGCCTTCTGGATGAATTGTTCTATGTTCCATTATTGGTCTGCTTTGAAGCAGAATTCTTCTGTGCTCATGTATTTATCTCAGATGAAAGAAGGGGAACAAATTCTTTCTGTTCTTCTTCTGTTGCTGCTGGACCTGTTGGGGCAAATTCCTATCCAAATGTAATATACAAAACAATGTATATTTGTTATTATTATTATTTTGGTGTTCTACCTTGGTAATATATTATTCATGACGTCCATTTTTTGTTTTTCTCTCTCTGTATTTCCTGAAATGAAGGGTGGAACTGGTGGCTTTGAGTGGCCATCATTCACATGTAGAAGTGCTTCCTACAGCCCATATTTGGCGTCCAAGGTAGAGGGCAGTTATTCCGTTTTCAAACTTTTTCCTTTTTTTTTTTTTTCTCCCTATTTTGAATTACGAGTTTGCTCATTTCTCGGTCTGTTAAGTGTCACAGAGCATATTATTACATAGGCATTTTAATCCTGCATGGTGAATGTGTGCAAATTACGGCGCTACTCTACCTCAAGTGTTTCCGGTTTGCGAGGTGAGAGCAGTTTGCTTCCAAGTCCCATCTAACCCCATGAGTCGAGAGAAGCATGCGGTGGTGAACTTTCTATTGCCCTATTTACTCATGCCGGTGACTTTGGAATTTGTTGCATTTTGGTCACTATATTTGGAAGGGATGGTTTCTGTGTTTTATGTCTCTTTTCTTTTATCCATTTTCCTTCATTTTTAAAACTTGACTTTTTTTTTATAAACTCCCATGCCTCCTTGGCCTTTTCTTTTCAATCTTGCCTTTTTTGGAATTGACTTAAGTTGGATTTTTTATTTACTTTCTTCATTATTTCTTTTGGTTATATTTAAAGATGAACAAAATCACATTCAAATGTGCCTTTTCTTCAAGCACTTTTTGATTTTGTCACTTTGCATTCTTAGCGGGAGTGAGATGGGGGTCTTTTACGTAATATTTTTAATGTTTAGTTGATACATCCCGAAGGAATTTATGTTTGCGCAATATGAAATATGTTCTATCAAGTAGAATTTATTTCCCTGTACATAGTATATGTAATGATGCATAGCCCTTATGGTAATCATATCAGAAAAAAAAAAGCAAAAAGAAAGAAAAAGTAGGCTGTGGAACCTTCCTCAGGGAGGAACCCTATGGAAATAAATGGGTTTCTGTTTCACCTGTAGGTTAGGATGAAAAAGCAGTTGTCGTCAACGCAGCCTTTCAAGATTGGTCCCAACTGGTTGTGTTCTTCGAATTTGCAGTACAGTTTTTCCCTTCAGGTCCTTTCCCTTTGTTTCACATAATTTCTGTAGTCTTTTTGATGGGGAGAAAGGTGTGTTTTGGATGTTTACTCTTTTCTTCTTCTTTTTTTTTTGTCTCTTGTCCCTCTCCTTTCAAAATTTACTGCATGGTTGTTGTAACTCTGCATTGCGGGATTCTTGTACGCGACATTGGTTTGGACATTCATTGAGTCTCAAAGCATGTTGTGGCTGTTGAAGATGAGAGATGACTTAGCTGGAAACATCTCTGAAATAGAAAAGGGCACAGACCCTTTGTTCCGTCTTGGAGTAGATGTAGAGTGGTGGCTTTGTCATCAGGTAACAAGAGAATCGCTTTTTTTTAGTTTCTTTCTTGATTTATAAATTTAGCTGTAGTTGCTTGTCATAGAGCTAGGTAGTATATGTTGTGGCTTTTGATGTTGTGAACTTGATCGTAATTTTTTTTGTTTACATATTTTTTTGAGTCCAGTTTCTTTACTTTCTTACTTAAACATTTTTTTATCCATTTAATTCATGGAATCATTTTTTTACCTGCACGTTTTTCGGGTGTTCTTTGTAAAGTGCAAGTAGCTGCAGAAAGTTACAACAATGAACATACTGCAAATAGCTGATTGATAAAGTGAGAGAGCTGCGCAAGCAAATATTTGAGGCAAAGTTATGAATGTGTTTTTTCACAAGACTCAAAACAGCTGTCTCTGGTAGAACTTAATGCCCCTTAATTTTAAACCCTAGGAACTAAGCATTAACTCGCTGAACCCAGGTCAGGAGGCACTAACGCTCCAAAGTCTCCAGTACTGGCCATGTTTTCCCTTTTTCAAAGAAAAAAAAATCTAATGAAGCTTAAAACTTATATAATGCTGTATTTCTCCTTTTTTTTTTTTTTGGTCAAGATTTTAAAATACGCCTTTATTTGTCAGTTTCGTAAAATAATTTTTTAGATAGATTCTGATACAAAACGTAAGTCCGAACCAAAAAAAAGTCTTTCCATTACGCATTTCCTGTAACAAGATATGTTCTGAAAATTTGGAACAATCAACAGAAGAAAAAGGCGTAAAATATTAAAAATTATTTTTAAAAAACAACACAAAGCAGAAATGAAACAATCATTGAAAGTGTGAAAGTCTAGCACAGGTAATAAAATTAGCTCTCCTGTATTTTGGAAATCTTCATTTTCAGTTAGCAAAATGATTAAACACAAGTTTTGCACAATTATTGATTTGTTTTATTATTTCTCTCTTAAAAAATGTCCTGAGTGTGTTCTCGACCAGAGCTCAAAAAGTGAGATGTTTGTGTATGATTTTACTTCCATGAATGAATTAACATGGCTTTTGTGCATTATTCGTTTGTGTTATTAGGAATCTTGCAGGTGTTGGATACTGTTATGAAAAGCTGAAAGCCTTTTCATATGTCAACTAACCAGGAAGATATTTGTGATTCAGCTTGGGGGCAATATTTGTGCTTTTCTGAATCATCCTGGTGTTGGATGCTGTTGTGAGAAGCTGAAGGCTTTGTCAAATTTCAATAACCAAAAAGATCTGTTACATTAAAGTTTATGATCATGAAACCATTTGCCTGGGGCAGTAGAACGCAAGCTTTATCAACATTACTAAAAAGCATTGTACACAAAGTGTCCTTCTCATAATCATCAGTATATCCACATTAAAGTTAATGTATGTGTTAAAAGGAGGTGTGACGCACTATTGATTTAATGTGATAATTTTTATTTGGTTATTTTACTTTGCACTATTTTTTTCACTCATTGAAATGAATTGGGTGCGAGCAAGGCTATTATTTATATGTTTTCGATAGATACTAGTTGTATTTATCCATCCCAAAATTGTGCTGCACCTTTTTGAAAAGAGTATAAAGATTGTTTCTGATATTATTGTTTAACTGTAATGTGTTGACTTAGTTTGTAAAATCATATTTTCTGACATTAGAGATGTTCCTCCATAGACTTTTGCAGATGTCAGTTGCTGTACATGGATCTGAAGTAATACATTATATTGGTTTTATTATTTTTCCTCTGTGTCTCTTATAGTGGTGCATTTAACTTTTTTTTTCTGTCTGCAGTGTTGTCATGGGTATTTATTTGAGATCCAATGTAAACATATTTTTTTTTACCGAGAGGAACTAAATTCCTTGACAGAATGTTTTGCCTGTGTGCAAAATGAGACATATCTAACAATTAAGATTTTTAAAGTTGTTTGAAATCATATTTCCTGTCCGCTCATATTATTTTTCAGGCTGTTTTCCATTTTAAAATGTATGCATCTAGGGAGTGCTATTGACTTTATGTGTCAAACACACATACATGCAAATGGAGAATTAGTACCTCAGGCATCAATGATTCTAGCATGCTCCCCAAAAAAATGTTATACATATATCTGAAAAGAAATGGTTGTAACTGACAGGGATGAGACTGATTTCCTCTATTAGGAGGTTTGATTAGATTTAGCATTTAGAATCTGATTATTATAATTTTTTTTTATTTTTTTTTATTTTTTTTTTTTACATAGCCTTAGACTTAAAGCATGACCAAATTAGGCATTCACTGGAGTTTTTAAGTTACTAGATCTCTGTTTGTCTCATATATTGAGGTCAGGCATGATGGTTTATATGTTTTTTTTTAACAAGATATCTTTTGTGTTGTTCAAGTTTGAATGCTTTTTCTTTTTTCAAGAATGTTTTGAATAATTGAAATCTGGAAAATCTGTATTGGCCTACTTAATGTTCAGTGTAAAATACTTTACAACGATAGAAGGGAAGCTTGTTTTTTTCTTAAATGTCAGTTTTCGATTAACTAAGAGGAAGAAAAAAACCAAGCAAAAACAATTTAGTACAAAGGGAGATGGACAGTTTTATTTCCTACTCCACTTTTTCTTTTATATTTTTTTATATTACTACTTGCACTTAAAAGGGGCGCAGGGGTTAAATGTTGGACTCCCAATCCAAGGGTCCAGATTCAACTTTGATCAACTGCATTGTGTTCTTTGGAAAGACACTTTACACAATTTTTTCTCCACCCAGGTGCGAATTGAGTACTGGTACATTCTGCAGGGGAACTAAACCTGCAACAGACTAGTGACTTGTCTTGGGAATTATATTAGAAATCATCTGTTCTGATTCATGCTACCAAAATCGGGATAAGCTCTGGCCTATGGGCCTCATAGGCCTGGAATGAACTTTAATTTAGTTTGTACTCTGAAATATTCTCCTAATTGCTTTTTTTTTTTTTTTTTTTTTTTTTAAAAAAAAAATTCTTGGGAA
>JBDFRD010119485.1:0-12984 GCA_039654405.1 Bullina lineata
TATTATTTTTGAATTCATAATGACTTGTTCATTTTCACTCAATGAGGAGGAGTTGTTTTGTTACAGGCTTTCACGAGGATGTTTTGAACCTTTTTTTTTTGCACAAGTTGAGTTGAGATTAGATGAAATGTATTTTATTGATCCTCATGGTAAGTTTATTTAGACAAATGGACAACTTTTTTCATTTGCTTAACATGATATAGAGTATTGAGGAAGAAGATCAGTGGTATCACACATGAGAAGTTCAGGGGGAAAACGGGCATAGTCACAAAATGCAACATCGTAGAGAATTTAAATTCTAAGTTTGAAGACTCATACCTTTACTCGTTTGATTAAGGGCTTACAGCTTCTTTCATCCCAATGAACAGCCATTCTAGGTCTATGTTGCAAAAAATTAAGCTAGTCATACACCTCAATACTGAATATACCATGTTTTCCCAAGTCACATTTTTGTGACTATGCCCGTTTTACCCCTGGACTCCTTATATGTTATCATATTGATTTACTATTACTAATTTATGAACAGAAAAAAAGACATAAAAAGAAAGAAATATGTTTCAGTGTTAATGATGGAATGTAATTTTGACATATTTTTAGACATGGTGAAGCAGGTTTTCATAAAGATTATTAAAAATTAATTATTTGCAGGGAGCAAATGTTGAATGCTGATATTAAAAAGCAGAAGCGGACTTATTCTATTTTGTTGTATTAAGAAGTGCTGGATTGTTTGGTGACTAAAGTTTTTAATAGTATATTTAGCCTTTCCACTGTGTCAAATTTTTCGATATTAAGATCTTCTCATTGTCTACCAAGATAGACTTTCTGTAGATTATATCGCATGTGGAGGTATAGAAAATCCATTATGAACCACAACAATTTTTTTAAACATATTTGGCCTAATTCCAGGGAACAAGGATGTAAATTAAATTTTTTTATACCTTTCTAGATAATACTATGGCGCAAAACCTAGTTTCAATGTATTAAAGAAAGAAGATGTATTAAATATCTTATCAATGTACGGTTTAACACGCATTTTTGGAATACGCATTCATCTGACTCACAGATTTCTCCCTTGTTGTCCAGACAATTTCCTTTTATTTTCTTTGCATTTACTTCATACATTCGTTGAAGCTTTACACGAAATAGTCAAATAAATTCTTTGGGCTAGTCATTACATCAGGAAGTCTCTTCAAGGCCAGTAAAACACACAAATCGCTGAGCAGTTCAGTCTACCACAACTGCCAGATGTTTTGAAAATCACTAAAACCAAACTCGTAGAAATATAATGTCATTGTGTACACTGTAGCTTGCAGCAGTTTATGCGCCTGTGTTGCATAACGCCCCAACTACTTCCAGCCTCTCACCCAGTCCATGTGCAGCGAGGCCTGCTATTGTGTAATAAAAGTCACGGGTGTGTGAAAGACAGCGTTGTTGAACTTCACAACCCATGGAATTCGACAAATGGTTGTTTGTTGACTAATCAAGGAAACGTATTCACAGAATTTGACATAAATGATGCTTGACACTGACAGTCATCAGATTTTTTTTTTTGAAACGTGAACTGTTGTCATTTCAGCTTTCATCCATCTAAAGCCTTAAACCTCCGCTTTCAGACTGTCATTTCACGCACTGGATTATGCATTTTATTTCCTCTGAAATGTATTCATAATTCTTGAGAGGGACAGCTGTACATTCTGCTTCAAAGTAATCCATTTTTTTGGTCCTACAAGAAGGGGTTTTATTGTATAAAAAGGGGATATTGAGATTACTGGTTTCCATCATTGCTACATTCCAGTTCCACCACAGAAACTCAGAATCACCAAGGATGATGCTAAATTTTCATTGATCTGCTAAAATTCGACTTTGTAGGAGAGGATTCACTTCTTGAACATTAAATATCTTAATTTCTCATAATGACCTGCCTGAAATGTGTACTTTTTTTTCTTGGGGGGGTTGAGCCATATCAATCCTTCTGTTCGGTTGAAAAGTCCATTTATGTGTTTGAGACAATTGTTGGAGATAGAAGTTCATTTATTCACAAGAACTTACACCTGCCCTGAATGAAATGATTTCCCTTAGTTAAGACTGTTATCTCACTTCTGTGAACATGCAATGAGTCTTAATGTGATTCAGTGTTCTTGATCAAGCTGTAAGACCAGAGGAGTGATGATATTTCAAGACAATAGTGAAAAAAAATATTATGGCTTTATGCTTACATTATGCCACATTGAGTCTGTATTTGATTGTTGGTAGTTTTAGATTGTAAGGCTCAACAACCTGCTATTTCAGGCCAGAAGAGTTTTAATGAGTTTTTTTAAATGAGTGAAACATTTCATGATGTCTAAATTTCATATATTAAGGATATAGCCCAGTCGTAAGAATACTCGTAATACCATCAATGTAATATAGTCTAAGCATCTTTTCATACACACTGAACAATAAGATCTGTATTTTATTTAAATTGTCTGTTGTTTGTGTATCTTATGAAGTAACAAAATATGAGTATAACTCTGGAATTAGCTTGGGCAAAATCTCCTGTTGTGACAAAAGCCAAGTTCTCTTTTAATTTTTAATTTTTTTGTTTCAGGTTTATTCAGTTGTCATATTGAAGCACAGTTAATGACATGGGTGTTTCGGGAGCAGTAGTTTCAATATTCTCTCTTTGTGGAATGCCCTTTCTCTATAGTGATCTATGTTACATGTAGTATGTTCCAGAGATGTATAACATTCCTAACATTCAAAAAGATCAAGTTGTACTTGGCATGAAGCAAAACGTTCATTTTTTAAATGTATTTTCTTTTTTGAATAAACTCAAGACATCTGAGTTGGCTATGTGTATGGAGGATTACATACTTATACCAATCTTATCATCATACTCAGGAAGGATGAATAGGAAATGTGCAAAGAATGAATGAGTAAAGATTTTCTCATTTAATCATAATTGTTTTCCAAAGTGAGCAGGCATTCAAGAATTTTACCGTTCTACTTCCTAACTTAGTTGAAGAGAAGGTGGATCTAGTTTTCCAGAAAAACAATCTTATAAAATGAATTTGCTTTAAAATAAAATAACATTCATAATGACAGTGGTGCAGGCAGTGATGGGGTATGTTTCTTATATTTTGTGAAAATGTAGGTAAACTTTTGGTTTAAATGAAACTATTCTGTATTAAATTCATCTTTATTAAAATAGAAAACTCCAAATTTTCTTCAATATTACAATTAGTATCCCCTCAAAACAAAGAGGATAGACTCAAAAGTCAGAAGAAGTTAACGTTTTTAAACAATGAGCAATGAGATTGTGCCGATTGATTTTAAAAGGGTTTTGGTATGTGTAGCTCTGTTTGATGATGAATAACCAGTTTCTATTATAAGAGGTCTCATCAAATGACCTTTTGAATAACTCCTGTATTGTACCTCTTTGTTTCATCAGAGAAAAACACGTTCTTATTGAACTAAGCTTGATTTTTCCTTTCTTTCATTTTTAATTCTTTATAAACTAATTGCAAAAAAAAATAAACTAAATTTGAATTTCATTTTCAGTTGAATTGAAAGCTTCAACAGTTATTTGCTGTTGAAGTAAGACTGATTTGCCTAAAACATTGGTGCAAGGTATGTTTTTAAATTTGACAACTATTCAGCTTTGAACCAAGTGTTTTTCTAAATTAATTAATAGTCAAGAGTTACACAGACTGTAAAGGATTCCACAAGAAAAATATATAATGTCACATATTAGGCAGTTTGGAAAACTTACTCTTAAGATTTGACAGTGCTCATTTTTGTAACAAGAAATATTTGAATACCATGATTTTTTTAATGTGTCATTTAAAAAAAAATAACAAGGATGACCTGATCATGCTACATGTAAGACAACTCATACATTTCAAAATGGTGATGTGACTCCTTGTAATTTGTCCCAGGACTACTCAGTTAGAAGAATTCTTAAAGCAGAAAACTGAAATATTTGGCTTTTGTCACAAAGAAGGACCAATAGGCCTCGTTCTGAATAGCTCTGTGGTTCATTGAAAAGTTCGAAGAACAAACTGATGTTGACAATGTTACAAAATCAAGACAATAATCTGTACGGGGGAATTTTGTTATTGTACCAATAATAGTTTGCGGATTTAACCACTTTTCACCCTTTGCAGATTTTTTTTTTTTTTTTTTTTTTGTAACTGTGGGAACTACGCAAAAATGTTAATAGGCTAATTATTTAAGCCTTTTTTAATATTTGTTTTGTGAATGAATTGTGATTAAAAAATGCATTTTATAAAAATATGCAACCTTCTCATCATTTAACATATAATGTAAATACAGGTTACTACATAAGAAGATTTTGAAAGTGAAAAGAGCATTTAAGTTACTGAATTAAAATTTAGGATTTACTCGTAAGAAGTTTCACTGTGTAATGTTATCTATGAAATATTCCAAAGCTTAAATGTATACTTAAACTGAGAAGTCATGAAAGAAAATATGAAAGTGTGAAGACAGAATGAGTACTGGGTAATAAATTTATTAATAAGGTAAGAAATGCGGGGTTGATGGAGAGTTCTTATTGTTTTGGGTCTTTTTGGGGGTGTACGGTATATGTTACACATATGTTTTGTAGTAAGAAGATAGGACACATTATTCCTAACCACTTTGTGCCATATTCATCCACCCTTTTAAATTTTAAAGTGGTTTCTATGTTGTGCGAGTACTTTTGTTATTTTTTCCACATTGTGCATCTATTCTACATGCAATATTACACAACCCATCGTTGCGCAATGGTTGTAGAGTTTATCATCTGCCTCAAGGAAAAAAGCTTTGTGCATGCCTATAATTTTAGAAGCTTTGTTTCCATTGTGAAGCTTTCATTCTGCGTAAATCCTACAGGGAATATGTTAAAAGACAGATGGGAACTGAAAAGAAACAAACACAGAGATACTCTTTCCTTGTACTGATATTTTTTTTTTCAATTTGGAAAAAAAAAAAAGATTGCCTTCCATGTAAAATTATGTTGTCTGTAAAATTATGTTGTGGTACCGGTAGTCAATTTTTTTTTAAAATCAATATTAAAGTGTGTATGAATTCTTGCAGAAGGAAATTCTTTGAGTGCCGACACTTGAAAAACTTTTGGTGAATACAAATTAAGTGTTTAGTTGGTCTGCTTCTTGTTGCATTGTGCCCGACCTGTGATGTCATTCAGTTGATGTTGTTACATTGTCCACTGCATGTTGTTATCGTATGTAGAGCGAAAAATGTTAGTAGTGTTGTATGTTTTCAAGCCTCTAATTTTAGAAACAGGAAACTAACAAAAAAAGAATCAATGTGAATTTGGGAGGTTTGTTCTTGCCAACCTGAGTTTTGGTATCTTTTTCTTCTTTTTCTTCTTCTTATTTTTATTATTGTTATTACTATTTCTCTAAATTTTCTGAAAGGGAGAAATTATGCAATATTTGTTTCTCTAGCTCAACATTTCACTTTTTTGTCATTGGTCCTGTCTAACCTAAGCACAACATCAACAGATGAAAATCCTCGAAATGTGTGTACACTTCATTGCAAGATACATGACATACAGGTTGCTTTCTTTCACAGATTAATAGAAATAGTTGACTTTATGCATTGCTCTTTTCTCTTGTCACTATAGAGGTTTAATTAAATGCATTGTCATATGCCTGTCATCAATAAGTATGATGTTGCTTGTTTTTAATTTTTCATTCACCCACAGTAAAATACCTCGTGCAAAGACAATTACTGTGATAAATACATTACAGATGTCATAAGTAAAGGGGTTTTTTTTCAAGTAGAGAGGTTATCAGAATGTATTGTTTTATTTTTAGCTTTGCTTTATGCACAAAAAATTGATCTTAGTTTTAAAAGAAGTTTACTGCTATTCAAGATCTTTGAGCTGTTGAAAAGATAGAATTAAATATTAAAAGGATTTAACAACTTTGGAACCTAGCCTCTACTTATACGAGTCTAAAATTGAATCCTATTTGAAGGAACAACACATGCTTTTGGGATCCAGCTTAATGATGAAGTCTTTAAAAGACAATTTAACAATATTAACATACACATTTCACATTCAGGCTCATTTTAAACATTTTTAAGTCATTGATAGAGCAATTTGTTTTTGTTTTTTTAATTTCATATGCACTCTTCATGATGGTGAAACATGCAATAATCAAAGATTTCTTGGAAAAAGATTATAATTATTATGTACAAGCATATTTGCTCAATTTATGCCTGCAGGTTTGGCACAGCATTCACACCGTTAATTACTTTTTATAGCAACTGTCCCATGCTGATTCAGGCTCAAAAAGGTTCATGCATCATGTAAATTATAAAATCATGGTTGTGCTAATGTTATCCTTGGCACAAATCGAATTAATCTGATGTTTGTTTTATTTTTATCTATCTTTTTCATAGGATAAATTACTTCTTTCAAGTCGCATATAAAGAGAGTTAACTATATGTAGAGGTCCAGCCCACTGTTGTACCTCTACTATCAGACCAATCGGCCTTGGGCCTAGATATTAGAGCAATTCTTTGCTTTTCTTGAGAATTTTTCATTCAAAAGATAAAAGGTAAAAATGAATTGTTAACCATTTTAAACATCTTTTTTTTCTGTCCATCTCGAGGAATTTTCTTCTGACTATCTGTCTCATGTTTGTCAGGTACAACTGCCCTCATAGTGTTTCCAAAGCCATTTCAGCTTTGTCGGTTTTGGTAATGTAGTGATTAGTAAGGAAGATACGGTTCAAGGGTTAGTGACATGTTCAGTTGTGAAGAGTGTTTAAGTGTGCTTTTCCTAAAATGTTTCTTGATGTACTCAAATTGCAGTGTTCTAGAAATGCCACTGCATTGTTTGCTGTTGGTTTTCTGCATTCTCTTCCTTCGTGTGCAGCCAAAAGTCTCCATGTGTTCCCAGTTTCAGCTCTTGTGCATGTCCAGTGTTGATGAAATATGATGGATTTCTGGCAATATTTGCAGCAAGCACATTTTGACCAGTTTCCTGATATTGACACTGCAGTGAAATGTTGCCAGTTTTGAGTGAAATTAATCATAAGAAAGGTCTAAATTTACACTATATTTTGATATGAAACAAAACTGAAATGGTTACACTGTACTGTTACTAAGATATTGCAGACTGATTAGGAAAAGTCTTAGAGCTGCTGTTTTGAAAAATGGCTGATTTAGGCTTGATATTGTCTAATGAATTCATGAGAATGGGTGCATAACATTGTAATTTCAAAATTGTATACTGTCTTATGAAAGACAAAATACTGCAAGTTTAACTATCAATTAAATTGTAAAAATTAACAGACTGGTCTGTTTTGTGTCAGTAGCTAAAACTGACCAATGCATCTTAAGTGTGGATTAGAGGAATCAAGTCACATGAGAAATTGAAAACAAGAATATAAATTAAATGATACATGATGTTAATATAAAGTTTCCTGGCATGACCATTGTCATCTTGGGAAAGCTTACACATTCTTCTCCCGTTTGATTTACATCTTGCATCAATCAAAACATTATGCATTTGACCATTGATCCATTTGTTCATGATGTAATTGTGTTTAGATGCCACCACCCATGTCCTTCCTCGACTGGAGGGGAATGACTCATGGAAATATAACAATTTATTTATTGAATGAAGATAAACAATGTGAGCCACATCAGTTTTGTTAATGTGGAAACAGATCCTTTTAATCTCGATTGTTTTCTCTTTTCTTTTTTTCTTGCTTTTACCTTAAGACAAAAGAAAAATATGCGTTAATATTATAAAGTGCTTAACAGAGCAATGAATGAATGTGTATAGAATGTGATGGGAGGATTTCTGCTTTCATGCAAATGTATTTGTTTTTTTTACTTTTTTGCCCCTCCACCCCAGATGATGTAATAACCACGAGCATAAAAAATGCTGTTTTCTACTTGTGCCCATGTTATGGAGAGTATCGGATAAAAATTGGGAGTTTCACATTTGATGTCTTTCAATTTACTCCAGCATCAATTTCTTGCATTGAAATGTTTTCGCATTTTTTAAATAATTTTTTTTCGTTCAGTTTGAGCTATTAACATTAGATTTAAGCCTGTATTAATGTAAAATTAAGAAAAAAAATACAGGAAAATGAAAGAAAAACATTTTTAATCACTTTTAAGATGGGCAATAAAGAACTTTAATTGTAAGCATTGTCGAAAAAACAATGTTTTGTACATCTACATTTACACCACTGCTTAGCTTCAGAACAACACAAAACACTCCACAAGAAGAAAAGTACAGTTTGAAAAGCGTATGAAATAAAACAGTTTCCCAGCCACCATCCTATCAACTTGTTGTTATGCTGGCTGCTTGGTGAGTGCACATATTAAACTTAAATTTTCATATACAAGGAGTCCTTTGTAGGTATCAAGACCGATGACACTTCAAGTGTTGTGTTTTGGATGTTATGTTTATTTCCGTGACTTTGATGATGTGCATCTGGGCAATAAAGTTACATTGCAATGGTGAGATATATTGCTTCATCTTCAGTCTGTGTTTTCTTGGGCGTTTGAGAGAGAAAAAGAAGAGAAAGTACTATGTTTTGTTAGTGTATCTCTGTGTGTGTTTGAGACACAGAGAGAGAAAAAGAGGCGGAGAGAGAGAGAGAGATAGATTAATTTATTTCCATAATAGTTTTTCATATTTGCACAAATAATGACCAACACTGGCACCAATACTGGAAAGTATAACTAAATGTCAGTCACCTTATTCTTTACTTTTGAAAACATAAACGAAGGAAATGTCCATGAATGTTAGTCTCACAATACATTGGACACAGAAAGGAGAAACCAAGGTAAATTTATATTGATTGTTATCTATCATGGCACATTTCTTATGATTGATAATAACATTAACTTCCCATTAGGTTGGGTGTGTCGTTCAAAAGGTACAAGTTGTGCTTAGATTGAAATTCACACTATAATTTTTTAAAGTACCGTTCTCGTAGTCAGATCATAATCCATCGTTTAAAAAAAAAATATTGTGTTTAAATATAGAAATAAAAATGCAAATTATCTGATCCCAAACTGACTTCCACAATGAGCTGGCAAACAATTGTGAAAAAAACCCACAAAATCAACAAAAAACTTCCACAAGCATATTATGCCATTAAGTTTTTACATTTTACATAGGTTACCATTCATCATACATCTTTCCATACATCACACACACAGCCGTAAACCTTGTGTCTGTCTTTCCACATTCAAAATCTCATTCTACCTTCCGTTTTCACACACCATAATTCAGCATCCTACACAAGATCCACAGTTTCCAAACAATGTCAGTTGCCGCGGGCGGACACTGCCCCCTTCAGCATGGGCTGTGTGACCGGCCATTCATCAGGGTTCCATTTTTTCGATTCCACTTCTTCCTCTGTAGGGACTGCTTGTGCATGTATGGGCATCTGAGTGCCTGTTACGTTCAGTAACTTCAGTTCCAGAGGACCCAGCTGGAGATAGTCCTGGATGCAATAACAACAAAAATCATGTGAAATAGTCAATCTTCCAACAGCATGCCACGCAGAAACAGAATTGTTATTTTTTTGCATTCATAGTCTTCAAGTAAAAAGCAAAGACTTCGCAGCAATGATAATAACAATAAGAATTAAAATAATAATGATGATGATATTAAAAATAATCACATTCATCATTAACATCATCACCAAAATGGTAATTTAAGAAAAAAAAAGAATAAAAAGCGTATGCATAAACAAAAAACCAGTCAATTACACGGGGTGCATTAAAATTATTTCACAGAGAAATTGAATTTGAAAAATTAATGATAATTAGTATGAGGAAATTTTACTTTCACCTTGGTTGTCATACTCTCTTTCTCTAACCACCAAGACAGCAAATTTGATCTACTAAACTCTTCTTATACAAATAAAATACAGCTCAAAACTTTGTACCAGAGCAATGTTCCACTGTTTCAAAAGTCCTTAGAATAATGTCTGAACTCACCCCAAAGTCCTCTTCTTCAAAGAAATAGTTTTCATAAAAGCCACTTTGTGAGTCGGAAGCAGAGCCTTCTGAAATGAAACAACAATAGATCTAGTGGGGAAGTTAGCAACAATCAAATATTTTCGTTAGAAAAAAACAGAACATAGAATAGTCTTTGTGAAATTTAGTGAAACATTCGTAAATAATGTATAAAAAGGTCAAATAAAAATAAAATGTATAAATGTTTATAGTGAAACCCAGGTAACAGAACAACCCCTTAGATCAAATATGAAGGGATGCATTATGCAGGTGAGCACATTATCCATGGATCTATGTTACTTCGGACAAGGAAGATATTTATGAAAACCTTTAAATGAATGAAAATTCAACAGCTAACGAATCAAAATTCACCTGTTTTTAAAAAAACTATTATATGTGTAATGTGGTTTGAGCGATGTTCATCGTAGGCTATCATTTTTCATTGTAAAATGTGAACAATCTTGAATGAGCCCTCATTTTTACATTCCTCAGCTTTATTTCATGTTTCACGATAAAGATGATAAACATGAAGCACAACTGCAATCATCTCATACCAGCTTACTGATGATGTTAACATAGAATGCAAAAATACAGTTCACCGGATTATTTATCCTACTCTTAGAACAGATGAAAATCTGAAATGTAGTGCAACAGCCTAATTTACAAAAACATAAATCCCATTGGTTGGAAACTAACCTCCATCACTTTCTTCCTGCATGTCGTCCAGAGATGGTTGGCTGGTGATCAACGAGAAAACTTTATCTTCAACAGCTTTTTGGGTGGCACTCCTGGGTCTCTCTCCTTTCACTGCCGAGAGGATTTTTAAAAGAAAAGGGCATAGAAATTGTACGACCACAATAGAGTATAAAATGAACTGTAAAAACACTGAAATCCAGTAATAAATGTTTTTCTTTTCAACTTCAAAGGAAATTATTGCAAATATCCAAATCAAGGGCTACGTGCAAGAAGTGATTGCCTTCAAATTTATTTTTATTGAGAGGCAGGTTTTATTAATATAACTTATAATTCTTGCCCTAATGAAAAGAGTGAATAATTATTTCTGCACTCTCTGTATTTAATTGTTCGAATATACACAATGATATAGATCTAATTCTCTTTCCCACACATCACACTGACAATAGCTACAAAAAATAATAATCACTGACTCAAAAGTGCAACATAATGGAGATAAGCACTTTTTGCCCCCAACAATTGAAATATTGTAATAGCAGTTATCTCCCTGGAGACTCTGTCTTTCTCTAAATTCTCTGGGAATTTACGCTTTTAAAATGATTAAATTTTAAAAAGCAGCCTATAAATGATATGAATAATAAAGTTTTGGATCGTAAAAAGAATTCATCTGAAAATGTTCCACATCTGTTGGGTTGAATAGCTAGCTGAAAAGAATTTTTTTTTTATGTAATAGTCAATAAATTTTTAGCCAAACCAAGCAACATAAAGAGTGTTAATTTACGTTGAATACATCATTTTCAGCAAGAAAAAATTATTTGAAAATATCCCAATATTCATTGATGTCAAACATGTAACTAAGAGAGTCACGTTCATTTTTAACGAACAAAATTAGGCACAAAAAAATTATTAGCCCCTCTCCGACGGTCACCATCTACAGATTTTAATTTGTTTTGTTTTGTTTTTAATCGTACAAAATTCACATTTCATTCCAGGTAAATGAATTCGGATACATGAATAGTGTAAGTCTAGTTCTTAACAATACTTCTTTTTGAAAATAACAAAACATTGAATACTTTTGGAGATATTGAAATTGAAGAATCGCCTCAGCGCTGACCTAGTATACTCGGTATTAGGCCTCAGTGAGTTTTTTAAAAAATGGAATGGTCTTAATTGCGTTAATTTATTTATTACACAGAATACATAGAAAAGACAGAGCAGGGTGAATAAGAAGAAGAAAGGGGAGAAAAACATGTGTTCAACAAGAAAAGAAACAGGGCTTTAGCCATAAATACTGCTGACCATAAATGGGAAAAAAAGTGGATTGGCCACACCCTCAGGAAGCCCAATGCCAGCCTCACTGGGCAGGCCCTAAGGTGGAATGCTCAAGTCAAAAGGAAAATAGGAACGCCCAGAATAGCTGGAGAAGAGACACTGAGGATGAGCTGAGAGGGAAGGTGGCAGATGGAAGGAGGCACCACAGTCAGCACAGAACAGAAGAGCATTGTTGATGGGCTATGCTCTATATGGAGCAAAGGGCCTAGGTAAGTAAGCATAAATGGAAATCTTACTTGAAGCAGCCTGAGTTGCTTTACTGGAGATGCTCTCTTCGTATGGAACATTAATCTTAGAAAGGTCCATCTCCAGTATACCTGTCACATCAAGATTCTCTGAATCGTCGAACTGTGTCAGATAAAAGTTTCTGTGGACACATACATAATCAATAAATATTTACCACTCATTTTAAACAAAGTAAAACAGAATGCATGGTCTCCTTGATCTGTCTTTCAGACGAAAAGTGTTTTTGTTTGTTTTTTAAAGAGCTACAAAAATTATTGAGAATCCATTTTTAATTGTTACAGGAGAGAATTATTCATATTAACTGGCATGCTGCCTTATAAACTGTGTATCATTTGATTAAAAAAAAACTTTTTTTCTTTTCATGCTTCTTACTCTTGCACTTTTTTTTAAAGTCCATAATTTCCTAAAAAAACAACTTACTTGATGCATTAAAGCTAAGAGTACAAGTTGATGCATTGAAAATAAGCACACAACCATCTCTCTCTCTCTCTCTCTCTCTCTCTCTCTCTCTCTCTCTCCCCTCCCTCTCTCTCTCTCTTTCTCTCCCTCCCTCCCCCCTCTCTTCCTCCCTCCCTCCCTCTCTCTCTGTCTGTCTCTCTCTTTGCCTCTCCCTCTCTCTCTCTCCGTCCCTCCCTCCCTCTCTGTCTGTCTGTCTGTCTGTCTGTCTCTCTCTCTCTCTCTCTCTCTCTCTCTCTCTCTCTCTCTCTCTCTCTC
>JBDFRD010119596.1:0-12984 GCA_039654405.1 Bullina lineata
TGTTGGTGTGGGATGGGGGGAGAGAGAGAGAGAGAGAGAGAGAGAGAGAGAGAGAGAGAGAGAGAGAGAGGAAAAAGGGGTGGGGGTATTTTTACCTGCCCCCGAATGAGAAACATGGAATTCCCATTCATAAAAAAAAATGTTTACACCAGTAGAACCGATAAAATCCGATTTTCAATCATAATATTAAATTCTTGCGAGCCAGTCCTCAAGGGCAAAAACAAACTTTCAGTGGTGTTGTCTTGCATTTTAGCACCCCCCCCCCCCTTTTTTTTCTCTCTCTCTCTCTGTCAAGACAAAACAATCGTTCAGAATCTTTCCTTTGATCTAGGTCTAAATCTACTAAGGCTCTTCACATGGGATGGAAGGCATTATATGTACACCCTTAAGCCAGCCCAGAGTTTTTCATGTACTTAGGTTAATTAGATCTTATAGTTTTAACGCGCCACAACTTGTTAGGCCATCGCCCATAATTAATAGATAAGCCTATTGTATTGTGCAATTACTGCACAAGACAAGGTGCGGGACAATATAATAAACATAATTATGGAAAAATACGTATGGACAGTAGATTATATCGCCTCGATTGAATTAAATAGGATATCAAACTAAATAGTAGGCTACACCAGTACAATGGGAAATTTCAAAGTTTATAACAAAAAAATCGAAATCACAAGTTGCAGCAGCATTCAGGGGCGGGGGTTCTAGTTTTGAACATTATTGTTTTCTGTTTTCGCGAAGAGGAGAGGACGAGAAAGAAGGTTGCACATTAGTTGCATTGCTGTGAAATACGAATGCCTTGTTTCTGGCCCAGACCAAGAACTCTAGATCTCTAGATCATCTAGATAAATCCCCCGGCGTTGCCAAGAATCTAGATCTAGAATTATAACACAGTGTATGAGTCTTAAACACTGTTTCACTGTGCAGGAATGGCAGAAGGCGGTGTGAATCCTTCCCATTTTCCCATGAGAAAAGCAAAAATTCAACAGCTTTGCAGGTGACAATTTCCACGAATCCGATCATTCTATTCTGGTAGAATATTTCTAGATTCTAGAATATTTCTAGAATCTAGATCTGATCTAGAATCTAGATATCTTATAGAATTTACAATGATAGATTTCTTGATCTAGATCTAGAAAAATCTAGGTCTAGAATCTGGGCACTACCAGATTGAGTGAAGTTTAACGTGTGTGCACTAATCAGGTAGATTCTAAATCTAGAATCTAGATTCTCTCTATAGAAAGTCATTGGCATTGGAAAAACTGTAGGAGGAGAAAATTCCAGACTGTGAGACTATGGGCTCATGGGCCGATCTGCATAGAAATGGAGTATAGATCTAGATCTAGAGTGCAATTATTTTACTGTCTCATCTCAATGAATTCATGAGCGAAGCGAGAATTACTTGCAAGGGTAAACCAGCCCAGAGTCAAGAAGCACTACAAAATATCGTCCACTTGGCCCAGGCCCAGTGGTATCCCATTAAGTTGGGACATAAATTTGATCTAGATCTAGATCTCTAGATCTAATAATATTTTAATATTGTGAAGTTTGTAAACTTCTTTTACATTCTATTATTATTTTTAGCGTTCTCCTAGTTAGTGTGTTGTTGCTTCATTTGGCTGTTCTTATTGTTTTAAAAAAAAAAAGAAGTATTTTAGCCTCAACAGTTCATAGAGATCTAGATTTTCATGTAATTTGGCCTCAGATAATATGACTGGTGAATGGCCACTACTAAACTTATGAAAACAGAAGGGACGACACTTCACTAGTAATAGTAGTGCCAGAATCTGGATCATCTAGATCTCTAGAAGTTTGTAATCCATTATTTCATGGTCATGAATTCAGCAGCATATCTTAGTATTCTTAGGTCATGCCGAAGTTACACAGATTTATACTTTTATTTTTGTGCCTTCTAATTCTAACAGAGTTTGTCAAGGATACAGGCTTCACACAAATAGAAGTCTAGACCTAAACTGTTCTAAAAAAAATAAGTGAACCGTGTTTGACTGTTTCTACTTCTATATTTTACTACAACAATCTGCCAGATTATAATCTGTTATTTGACAAAGAAATCAGCTGAAACAGACCTTTCCTCAAAAGCATCAAGAGGAAATGCTACACTTGTACACACTGTCAGTGAACTGTTGTCACCCTTTTTTTGTTGCCTACACCTCAATGCACTGACTGCTATGCCTGTCATCATGATGTCTTATGAACTGCAAGCCATTCAGCCAGAAAGCCTAGCCGTGTGTGTCTCGCATTACAATAATTTTTTTTTCTTTGAAGTTAAGTATAATAAAGCTGATGACAACTGCTGTGTCCTTGGAAAAGACACTTTAAAACACCTACTTTTTTCCTCTCCCCACCCAGGTGCAAATGGTTCACCTTTGAAGACAGTAATTGTTGACACGTTTGGTCTTGCATAGCTGCCAACCATAAAAAAACAGATTTAATCCGTACTTCGGGTCCTGAGTCCGGTAGTCTCTGCCTAAGAACCCGCCCCTCAGGAGACAAGATTACCATGTTCTTAGACGGATTTCAAAGAAAATTGAGGTTTGCAATTGAACAATGCAATTCAGACTGAGGTTGGGAGCTGGGGGGAACTAACTCATTAATGGAGTGTCGTCTCTGACCAAATCAATATGTGATTGGCTTACTTGAATTTTAAACGCTAATCAAAATCCCTGTCAGACTATCCCGGTTGGTAGGCCTAGAGGCTATGCAAAACAATGCAAGACCCTGGCAGCTCCTTTCCATAAAATCTAACTCAAAGACCCATCTTGGTTCTAGTCCCTCGCTGAGATGCCACTTCCATGACTTCATCAAATTATTATGTGAAGTACGGACGGTTGGGTAGGGGTGAGACTGGGTTGTGGGGGTTACAGACTATGGGGGAGGGAGAAATGCTGAAGGTGTTGGTCGGAGAATAGGGGCAGGACACAACACTAAAGCGTAGATCTAGCCAATTATGACTGGTTTAAGACACAGGTAGGGGATGGAACTGGATGGGCATGCTTCAAGCAATGAGAGCGGATAGGCCGTACGCCGTCAACGCAAATAGGCCATGGGGAAGAAAACGGGGGTGGGGGCGACGAGGGGCCGAGAGAACAGGGCTTTACTTTCTTCCACAGCTACGGTCTAGCCTAAAGGACAAAAGCAGGGCGACTGATTGTGTTTCATGCGTTTTAGGCGGCGGCTGCTTCAAAACAAAAAAATTTATCGGGTAAGGAGACTATGTTCTTAGAGGCAGATTTTGTAGTTGAAAACGGGCTCTTACACAGATGAATTATGTATGGAAAAAATTCCGTTTCACGAGAAAGGTGGGCTCTTAGGCGGAGACTAGTGTATTGAATGAATTGATTCCGTATTTTGGTAGTTTAGTCATTTTCTTCCTGAAAAGAAAACAATGTTCGTCAGCTTTCCAGCTCCAACTTTCGCGTTCACATCGTTCTCTTCGCTCCGTTCCTTCTTTGCTGTAGATCTATCTTATCCTTTTATACTATCAGCGAAAGCTGATGCTGGATTACATTGCTTCATTCAAGTCCAAACTAGGCCTACATACGTGTATAACGATCTTGACCGCTCAGCCAATGAGCAAATAGAATATTAGATTTGTGCATGACGTCACACACTAGGGATTGGCAGGTTTCCGGGGGCTGGTAAATACACACATGTACAACAAATCAAGTCAAGTCAAACAGGTTTCCCCGTCAGATTCTTACGGTAATGACCTTGCATTGTATTGTGCGAAAAAGTTTGTTGTGTAATTTTAGACCTAGAACGCAATGTCTAAATTAGACTTGTGCATAACGTCAAGCACTAACGAAGCGCGCCTTGCTCAACGATCGACGGTCCCCCTCCATAAGGGGCTACATATGCTCACCTGAGCAAGAATCAATGACGATATGTAAGTTTCAGTCTGTAATAATATTACACGTATATGTCTTTATTATTTTTCAAATTCATGTCTTTCGTAAGGATTTCAAGTAGCTTTGTACTTTCTACATCAGCTAAGATATGAAATAGGGCTGATTTGAGTTCAGAACAGAGACAAAACTGACAGAAGAGGCCATGACAACACTATTTAATCTACATTAAACTACACATTCTGAGCATGGACACATAATATCATATGGACTGAATTTGGACCATAATACGCGCTCGGGATAAGGTGTTCCTTATTTTGATTTTCCAAATGTTGGCAGCTATGGGTCTTGTCTTGTGAGGTCCTTGCTTTGTGAAGTTCATCCACACCTTATTCCGTGTACCATTTTAGTATGAGTTGCAGTATAGCTTCTGTAAGAGATGAGATTAAAATGATTGTTCTGTTCCAAATTTCGGAAACTGGAACAATCCTCTGGCCCTGGCTTTTTAGAATGCCTTGAAGGAACTTTCTATGAAGCTGATGTGGTGTAGTTGCATCATCTCTTCAAAAGTGTAAGCCATTTTACAGTGAGTGTCTAGAAAACTCTGCATGCATACGAGAGAAGAATTTGAAATAAAAAGATGGATGACGGGTGACGGCATTGCAAAGACCACTGTATTGAACATAAGGAATAATTGGTAGCAAATTGAGCAAACTAAATCAATCTTAAAATGCAAGAGTGGAAAGGCAAAGGCTAAGATGTGCAGTCAATCTTGAATAAGCGAGCTATCAGGGACCCGTGTAATGTTCCCGTTGAATTTGAGGTCATACAAACAGTGACTGCAGTGCATTTTATTGATCCAATTAATTTAACCTGGCCAATTGAAAAACAAAAAAGCTGCCCCTCTTTTCACTGTCCTCCAGCCAAGCCTTGAGACCAGGCCCCCAAGGCTAAAGATCTCATATGTATGCGATAGAATCAGCACTCAGTATCCTACCCCTTACTGTCCTTAGCATGAGTGAAGCCCACCTCCCCCACCCGCTCACTGCCATCCACTCTCCATGCAAGCGGTAGCGCTCTCTATGTGCATGGGCATTAAAGCACCTGCACATTGACATACAAGTCCAGTTGGGACTGTCTGTTGATGAAAGACACAGGAGCTGCCTTATAAAGATTCATAGAGAATGGGTCTCATTTCTCTGCATATTCAGATGGGCATGAGTGGAACCGATTTCAAGATCTAAACCTCGTTTTGGCTGAGGTTGGTAGATTTTAGTACTCATTTGATCCAAGGTACAAATAGACAGAAAAAACAGAATTTTTTATTTTGCTCGTTGAATGCAAGATCTTGTTGGATGTCACTACATTTGATATATATATATATATTTAATTTTTGGTAATTGTAGACTTTGGTTGTAAAGGCTGAATTTGACATGCAAAACTTAGCAGATCATATCAGGGTTTTCTACGTACAAATGATGTAGCTCCTGAATTTATTGTCTTTATTTTTTCTCCATTCAGATTTACTAATCATACACAATAAATAAAAAATAAGACAATTTTATTTTATCATGTAATGTTACAAGTAAAATGTTTTCACTATAGATACTACATGCATGGAGTTTGTAACAAAGGAGAAAGTTGCCAGTTTCTGCACGACAAATCTACTGGTGTTCCCTCCAGCATGGTCTGCAAATACTACCAACTGGGACGATGCACCTACGGAAGCAAGTGCAGGTATGGAATTAGTAGTAGGAAAATATTGATTTAGTATTTTGCTCGAAGACATACAAAATTTATTTTTTTTAATCAATGACAACTGAAAAAGTTACCTTTTCCATTTTACTTTGCCATTTCCGGTTTCACCGAGATCATCTGGATTTTTACTTTCCTGTATACAAACAATCAGTATTTTCTTTTGGTGACAATTCTCTTACTGTACCATTATGTGCGGTGATGAACATTTTCACTTCAAATTGATAAGGTAATGGCAGGAAGTCTTGCAAGAATGTTGTCACTCAAATTGTGCTTCAGGTGCAGTGTCTTTTGTAGCTTGAAAGTCCGATCCACTATTAATAGATTCACACATTAGAGGTATTTCCTCACATTAGAGGTATGTTGTCACATTACAGGTATGTCCTCAAAATGTCCTCACAATACAGGTATGTTTTCACATTATTATATAGGTACATGTATGTCCTCACATTACAGGCATGTCCTCAAAATTCCCAGAATATAGGTATGTCATCACAATACAGGTATGTCCTCACATTAGAGGTATGTCCTCACATTTCAGATATGTCCTCACATTAGAGGTATGTCCTCACATTAGAGGTATGTCCTCACATTAGAGGTATGTCCTCACATTAGAGGTATGTCCCCACATTAGAGGTATGTCCTCACATTAGAGGTATGTCCCCACATTAGAGGTATGTCCCCACATTAGAGGTATGTCCCCACATTAGAGGTATGTCCTCACATTAGAGGTATGTCCTCACATTTCAGATATGACCATGTGAAGCAGTCCAAGCCCCCAGGGAGAGATGGTCCCAGTACACAGTCATCTCGAAGACCCCTCACAGAGACCAACCGCAGCATTGGTACCATGGTCACTCTCAGAAAGGGTGGGTTTGAGCAAAGTATGAAAGATGCTGAGGACAAGAAGAACCAAGAGCGACATGAGCAGGAGTGGGTCAGAGCGGCTACATTTGTACCTGGCAAGAAGTTCCATGGATTGCGTAAGTTGTTTTTGTTTTGTTTTTTCGTTAGATTTTTCCCCTAACCCAGATTGTCATTGATTAGGTTTACTTCTATGTACTGTGGACTGACACTGTGACGGAAGTTCATGAATTGGAACTGCTTCAGTGAAGCGGGAAAATAAGGATATTGTGTTGCACTGGTAGATGGAACCAACTCTAGACTCAACATGTTTAACGAAAAAAGAACAGGAGAAAAGGTAGAAGCCCTCTTTAGAGGACAGAGGTTGGCCCTGAGTCCAGTTAACAAACACGAAAACACAATATTTGGTTGTACGACTGAGTCCCTTTGACATTTCTTGTCTATGTGTCCATTAGGAACATAAATGACACAGTTTCCTTTCCCAGCCTTTGAATCTTGCTCTTCTTGATTAATCAGTGCAAGCACTTTGCAGAAAAAAAATTGCGGGAGTATCAGTATCATATGGCAACAACAAAAATAACAGTGCATAAATTTGCTTAAGTTCTAAATATGAAAGAAAATGTGCTTTTAGGCCTAAGTACATAAACTTTGCTAATTTGGGGGCTTGGAGTTCAACAAATGTGTTTCGCCATCAAATTGTATGAGACATGGTAAAGACTGTCACGGGCGGAGTTAGGACATGTGAAATCTGCAGTCTTGTTTGTGTTTTGAGGATGTTTGAAAAATTCCTTTAAAAAAATAGAGAAAAGACATTAAATTTACATGTAATTGGATTGTATTATTAAATGGGGAAACTAAACTTTGAAATGGTTTATCCTTTTTTTTTTAATACAAATAGATCTAGATAAAAATGACATTCTCTGGTGAAGGTACTGAATTTGTAAGGATTTAATTGTTGTAAAAGAGAAAATGGGGTGAATTGGAGTACAACCTAATATTATAATCAATCTACTTTTCTTAATTGTAACTTTAAGTTGTAACCAATTCTCTTGTGTTAATCTCACTTTTTATGGCAAACTGTTTAGTTATTGTGATATTTCTAAGACTATATTTCTTTTTAAGACTAATGTTAAATGCATTTGTTCTCTTTCCAACTTGTTGGCAAGTTTTGGAGCAATTCTGATGTAGTATGTTGTTTGACAGTGGCAGAATTTTGACACAATGGTCAAAACACAGAATACCCCTCAGAGGAGGTGTTCTGATAGGTGTGCAATATTCAAGTGAAAAATCTCTTTCAAATAGTTTTCTTTTTTTTTCCCCTGTCTTTGGTTAAAAAGGGTAACAAAATAAACACCATTCATAAGAGGTAGATCTATCATTTTTTGTAGACCATTCAGGTCCTGCTAAACACAGACTGCTTCTCCTACTATTTATTGGTCTCCTGTCTCAAATAACTCAACCTACAGATTGCATTTCTTTTTTTTATCTCAGAACCAGGCTATGCTGGTGCTGCCAAAGTCATGACAGAGACAGAGTGTGAGAATAGTGAAGCAAAACTTGAAGAACCAGCCTGTGAAAAAGATGAGGACTTACTGTGCCCGTACTATGCGCATGGTTCCTGTCCATATGGTGACGCTTGCAGCTATGCCCATGGTGATATCTGTGACATGTGTGGCTTACCCAGGCTGCATCCTACGGATGAAAAGCAAAGAGAAATCCACATGAAGGTAGGAGCTCATTTTTGAATTGAGAGAGTTAAGGTTGTTGTTGAAATGAATAAGTATTTCGTAATATGTAGTGGCCTTTAACCCCTTTCACTACCAGCTATCTGCAGCTGAATCCTAGCAAAAAAAACTCGTTTGTTTGTTTTTTAAGAAACAAATGAGACGTTGATTAAAAAAATCTATTTCAAAATTCTCTTTGTTCATTGTAGTGTGGAATAGAAGTTTTGAGTCTGTTCACCTGCAGTTATTCTGGGTTTTTTCCTAGTGTCTATTCAATTAGATTTACATTTATGTCAGACATGCCAACTTTAGGGGTTCGCCGTAAGAAATTACGTGGGGCTGTCAGAAATTACAGTTTACGGGCAATTACGGCATATAATGCTTTTAAATCTCATTGCCATTGCCATCTTTGTTCTCTGGCGTTATCCTTGTATCTGGTAAAATTACTCTTTCGGGTCCTCATTTTGCTGTGAGTTCAGCTCTTTATTACTCCAAGCCTCAAATGGCATGTCTGGTATGTTTTAACTTTCAACTTCTGTAATTTTGGCACAAACTCGCCTTGCATGTGTTGAAGCTGACTTTCTTTAACATCGTCTTCTCAAGCAAGTGGGCTATTTTTGTTGTCCCCAGGAGTGTTTGCTGGAACACGAGGAAGACATGAAGTTATCGTTTGCCGTTAAAGAGAGCCAGGAAAAGGAGTGCTGCATTTGCTACGAGCTGGTGATGAGCAGCACCGAGAACGCTGCCAAGGACATGAAGTTTGGCATCCTAGAAAACTGCACGCACTGCTTCTGCCTTCCTTGCATCCGGCGCTGGCGTCTGGACAAGAACAAGGATTTCGGCAAAGCTGTCAGGTGTGTGCAAATGGTGTTTTCTCACTTACAGTACAGGATATTGTTGCCAAATGGTTAAGCTCTTTAGACCTTTAAACCTTGCAAGAACTTTCTTACTGTTACTACTTCACTTGTTCAGCCCAGCAGATAATGCAGATAAACTCATGAGCTTTTCAGTTCTTTGTTCACTGGAGGAACAGCGAAAGTTTGGAGCATATTGCACTGATTGCATTGTCAATTGCGTTGTGCAACGCTTTAAGGAAAATTATTTCCCCAGCAATACTCATTGAGTTACCACCCTTGATGGGGTTTTTCATGTCCATGGTGTGCATTGCTTTTTACTCTTTACAGTCAACAGATGATTTATTAATGTTGAATAATATTTTCAACGTCAAATTAATGTTTCATGAGCTCATGGATTTTTGGTCTTGTTTGTAGTTTTCCTTGCCGAGTCATTTAAACTCTCTCTCTCTTCCAAATTCCCAACCCCCTCCCGCCACAAAACAACTGTCTTCACCTGTATCACTTTTATTTATTGAACATGTACTTCAGTTGTGCCTCACAGAAACAAAATGAGATTGCTCCATGCGCCCACCAAATGAGGTAGAATAGTGATACAGTTGCTATGTTTTGTCCCGCAGGCAGTGCCCAATATGTCGTGTTCATTCAGACTTTGTCACCCCAAGCAAGTACTGGGTGGAGGAAGAGAGTGAGAAGAAGAAACTCATCCAAGACTACAAAGATGCATTAAGGTAATTTTTTTTCAAATTTCTTTTGACGCTATAATCCAGTCTGCTTTTTGTTTCTTTTCTTGGGAGAAAACAGCAATGTTGAGGCTGACAGTAACAGCTTTGCATTAATTTACAAAGCCACAATCACGATTTTCACGCCTTCTTTTGATAAACTATGAAATCAATTTGTAGTAAACTACTTTCTTTCACAAGGTTACTAAAAAGAATTGGAACACTTGTTTTAAGCACAACAAAATATATTATAATTCCTCCCAGTACATGAGGGAGAGAGTATGAGAGACTGGTGATAGCACTGTCCAACACACGTCCTACCAGCCTTGTAGCTTGCACTTCTCCTTGAGAGTGACCCAGATCCAGTCTGCTGTGCTCTTGGGTCGTGATTACAATGTTAGTGCGATGAGTCCAGGCTAGACACTACACTATCCTCTTTCTTTTGCCTAGAACAAAACAAATTTCATTTCTGTAGGCATGGTGTGTTTTTTTTAACCTTGCACTTTGTGTGATTATAACACTATTTCTGTTTGCTTTACAGGTTAAAGCCGTGTCAGTATTTCAAGCAGGGGAAAGGAGACTGCCCTTTCAACGAGAAATGTTTTTACCGCCATGCCTATCCAGATGGTACCCTGGCTCCTCCCAAACCAAGAAAGAAGATTCGTAGGAGGACGAACGCTGATGGAGAGACAGCAGCAGCGGAGGAATACAGTCTGTGGGATTTTCTGGAGAGACGGGAAGAAGACGGGGGACTTATTTCCTTAGACGACGAGCTATCTCTCATTCTGTTGGGTCTACTGAGAGACAGCGACGACAGCGATGATGAAAATATGTTAAATAATTACTCGGCTCAGTTGAACCTCCTCAATGGCGATTTTGTCTTCACCGATTCCGATTTGTCTGACTTCAGCGATGATGACTTGTGAGACTTTGAGTAGCGCTGGCTGTTCATTTGTAATGCGTTTCTCTTTGAAAGAAAATGTTGTAAACTAAAGAGAGCAATACCAGGCATACATTTTCTTCTTTTTTTCTCTCCATAATTTAACACATTTTTTAGAAGATTTTATGGCAGGCACAGGGAGATGAAAACGAGTGAATTGTTATTGTCATGAAACACAATAAACTGTTCTGTATTTTTAAAAAATGCAGAGCAAAACTTTCACATAAGAGAGGAAACTTATCAGTTCATTATGCAAGCACAGTAATGGTTATGCTGAGAAAGCAAACTGTGACAATATTTCTGAAAGTTAAAAATAGAAATTCTGTTCACTATTTAATGACAGTGTAACAACTCTAAGAATTATAAGCATACTGAAATTACTGAAAGATTACGAGTTTTCAATATTGACATGTAGATAAAAGTTTCTTATTCAAATTCAAGGCCTAAGGTCCAAAGCATTGAGCTTTCCCTGGTTTGGTTTCATTTGTGTGAAATAGAACAATTGATAATCAAATCATTTCCTGGACTGGACGCTATCTGGCATTGGTCTCCCTCCCTCTTTTTTTTCCACCCAGTAGCTTTACACATGGGCTAGGTGAAAGAGGAGAGGAACATGTCTCTGTTCAATGCACAACAGGGAGACCAGAAGAGTGCAAACCCACAATCTGAGTTCAGTAGCTTCGCCATTTGTCTGTGACATCACAGTTTGAATGCTGTCTCAGACTGAAGAAAACTTATTACAAATCCACAAGTGTACAAGAGACAATAATGGTTGATAGATGCAGGCCTGGTGTTCCATGTTTTGGACATCATGTATTGAGAGGACACAGACAATTTCATTACAAACGTTGTTGCTACAGCTTGCTTAGAAAAGTAACACATATGCTTCCAACATTTTATTTTTAACTACCGTATCAGGGGTGAGACTGGCTCCAAAATCATTTCAGAGGAAAAGCTGACAATAATTTGAGCAATGTCAGGTCCTTCGTTTTTATGTTCCTAGCTCCAAATATTTTGTTTTACTGTTGTTGTTTTTTTTTATATAAGTCATGGGAAACATTAATAATTGCATCCTACATAATATGTCAGACTTGTTGTAACTATAAGATGCAATAGGCCTGCACATAACAAAAAAAGAATTTTTTTATAGAAACTCTGCATTCTATGCATTAACTCTAGTACTGCCCAACTACGCAAATGTGTTGAAATTTTAAAAAGGGAAAATACATATGTATGAAAAAATATTGAATTCTCCAATTTTCTTTGTATGTACCTCAAAAAGGAAATAAAAAAAATTATCATTTGGTGCAATTCTCCCACCCCCACTTAATACATTTGAAAATTTTCCCTGGCACATTCCATTGGGCAGTAGGCCCTACTAGGGTTAATGCAGAATTTCATGGAGCCCCAAAGTTCACTTCTGGAGATTGTCAAGTTTCGGCTGAAAAGTCCTATCACTGAATTAAGTAGACAGTGTTTATTTATTTATTTTTTTTTTTCCCATCTTCTGAATCGCATCTTGTTCTAATACTTAGCTCTTTGAGTACCAATTACCGATATATAGGTTCGTGAATAAGATCACAAATTTGTTTCCTTAACCTTCCAATATTTTGAAGAAGCGAGGAGTGTAATGTGACACGAATTTTCTAAAAAAACAAAACACTAGTTTTAGTACGTGACTCTAAACAGGATTTAAATTGAATCACTAAGATGCATTATGGACGTCAAATAAACATTCTGGTACACAAAGAGTTAAGCAAGCAAATATTTTAGGACCATACATCTATGCAACAAAATGATGTGAATAACTTGTTCCTTGCTTCATTGTGTCGCATACTTTCAGTCGTGCATGCCCATACTAGGAAGCTATTGACTTTTCACTGTAATTTTAGAATATGGCTGTGCTTTTAAATCAAACTATACACATGCATGCTTCCTTGGACCTCAGTGTTTGTTGGCTGAATCATTCCAATTAAAATTTTCAGTGCCAAAGAAATGAGCCTTCGGGTCATTAGATCTACATTTTTTCATTAGAAGTGGTCATTCAAGAGAATTTCTGTCTCTCAGAAAGAGTGCAGAGAGGCCATTTTCTGTTTAGGACTGAGGCAGAGTGCACTCACAGTGACAGTGGATACAACTTCACACAGCTTCCTCACTGTCGGTACAAAAAAATCTATCAAATTCTTGTTAGCCAGCGGAGTGCAGCATACAAACAACCGTTTGAAAGTTCACATTGTTTTCTCATCTTCCACACACGGA